>KN473762.1:18782-43708 GCA_000787095.1 Periophthalmodon schlosseri
CAGGCGCTGCGCATGGCTCCGGACCACGACAAGGCTCGACTCGCCTGCAGAGTGAGTGCACACGTGCGACTGTGGAATTCTAGTTAAGGAGCACTCGGCTTACGGTTATGGCTTGTTACTGACAGTCCAACTCATATGATCATAATTATTTTACCTTAAAATGATTCATGTTGAGGCCAGTTGGTGTTTAAAGGGCCCATATTACGCTATTTTCTGATCTATGTTATAGTGTTGTTTCCTCATCAAAACCATATCTGGAGTTATTAAATTATTTGTTTGATAAATGTGTACAATTATTTACTATTCATTCAAATTCAACTGAAAATTAACTGTTTAAATAGTGGTAAAAAGTGATATTTTTAAGCCAGTAACGTTAAACACATGGAAGTATTGCCTGTTCCACTAAAAGCCTCATTAGAAATTTGTTTAAAACAACTAGAAAATCATACACTTGCCAATCTCTACTGAACAAAAACAAAACTACTGCTTCATGACCTCACAAGGTGGAACTGAGCATTTTGGGCTTTGGAGACGTAAACAATAATAAAATGTTACTCAAACATGTGTGAATGAAACAAAACTCAACTCCAGGTGTGTTTCTGATGAGGTAACAAGATTAAAATATGGCTTAAAGCTCACAGCTGATATAGGACCTTTAAGAAGCACTCAACTTATGGCTTTAGTTTGTCAGTGTCCAACACGTGTGACCATAATTATTTATTAATTCATATGGTGTTTAATATCTTTTGTACATATTTTGTTCTGTCTTAAACAAAATCCCAGTTGACTGTAACCTCGCTATTGGGAAATCTGCTGTTAGATTTTGACTAAATGTTCCATGACCAAAATCATAAATATTCAAATATCCTTTTCTAACTTGCAGCAGTGTTTCCTTTGGTGACCCTCCATAGTTTAAAACCCTGGTTTGGGAAATTATACTTTTTGCTTTTTGTTTATGTTTTTTTTAATTTATTTAATTATTTGTTTGATAAATGTGTACAATTATTTACTATTCATTCAAATTCAACTGAAAATTAACTGTTTAAATAGTGGTAAAAAGTGATATTTTTAAGCCAGTAACGTTAAACACATGGAAGTATTGCCTGTTCCACTAAAAGCCTCATTAGAAATTTGTTTAAAACAACTAGAAAATCATCCGACAAATTATTTTTATTATTATTTTCATTTACAGCTGTTGTTTTTTTATTGTTGAATATTCTCTCATTGGGAATATGCTTAAAAATGTGGCATGTATGTTCTTATTGCAGAATGCCAAAGCACTAAAAGCCAAGAAGGAGGAAGGAAACAGGGCTTTTAAGGAAGGAAACTATGAAGCCGCCTATGACCTGTACTCCGAGGCTCTCACAATAGACCCCAACAACATCAAAACTAATGCCAAACTGTACTGTAACAGAGCCACTGTGGGGTCTAAGGTGAGTCTGTGGTTGGATCAGCACAGGGGCAACAAACAGTGGGCCTTTCTTCGTCATGGGGCTATGGAAACTAGCTCGGAGCTTATTCCTGCGTATTTATAGCACTGTTTGTTCATTATTACACAGTGTCTCTGAGGCAAACAAACAAATAAATAAATAAATAGAATGGACATTAATGAATAACCTTTTGAACTACCTCATTAACGAGATAAAAACGTATCATAGTGTTAAGCTCACAATTCTAAATTCTGCAGTACCCAATTTCTCTCTTGTAAATGAGTCAGTTTTGCCTTTTTCCACAATGGACTCTATGGACTCATTAATTAAAAACTTACCAAATCGAACTACATGTTATCTGAATCTGATAATAGAACATTCTATCGAAAACCTGAAAGAACATTTGAGTCTCGCTGTATTTATCACTATGTTTATTTGGAATGAGAGCAGATTGCTGTTTGGAAAAGCTGTTCCAAAGTTGCCGTGAAAATAAATGCATGTAAACACTAACTAGTTGGAACAAGTTACATAGATTTAAATAGCTACTTCCTCCTTTTTTACGGTTTTGAAATAAGGTACTCTGTATTTTAGTATGGTTGATCAGTTCATTTAGTTATTATTTTATTATTAAGTTGTCTTTATTTCTTTTACAGCTGAAGAAACTAGACCAGGCCATTGAAGACTGCTCCAAGGCCATCAAACTGGACGATACCTACATCAAGGCCTATTTAAGGAGAGCGCAGTGGTAAGTGATTAATACAAGACGATACTATTTAATGCCAGAATATGTATATGGTTAGGAAGTGTGTAATTTATACCTTTTTATTTTGGTAATATGTTTTAAGTAGTGTATTATTGTAACTACAGTGATACCAGTAACTATATTTAGTGGTGGAAAAAGTGCAAAATGTTGTTACTTAAGTAAAAGTACAGATACTGCAGCAAAAAAATACTAGTAGTATCACATGAAAAAATCTACTTAGTAACAGTATTAAAGTACCTGTGTAAAAATATACTTAAAGAGTAAAAAGTAAAAGTGTTTCGCACAAATTTTGAGGTCTTATAAGGCTTCAAATGTGGTGATTTTGATAAAGATTTGCGCTGAATTTTGTTCAACAAACAATTGAATCGATTTTTTTTTTTCTAGCTCGTTTTATTTATATATTTTTGTTTGCTCAAATTATGAATGTGTTAAAAAATAAACCCTAAGCCTTTTCAGCAGGTCTCAAACAATAATAAAAAATACTTTGTACTTTCTACTCCACTACATTTTGAACTGGACTGAAAAGTAAGATACCTGCTCTCAAATGTAGTAAAATAAAAGTAAAAAATATCCACTTTAACATTTACCTAAGTACAAATTTTAGGTTAACCACTTAAACATTTACCTAAGTACAAATTTTAGGTATCTGTACTTTACTTAAGAACAGTACGTTGATACATTCCACCACTGACTATTTTATATAGATTCTCGCGGCTGTTATTTTACAATGTTTATTAAATTAGTTGATGTTTCTACGGTTTAAATAATAATTGATTTAACTGCCTGTGGTCCTGATTTGTATTCTGTTGTAACTTGCAGCTATATGGACACAGAACAGTTTGAAGAAGCAGTTCGGGACTATGAAAAAGTTTACCAGACAGAGAAGACAAAAGGTGAGAATTGAAATATAAAAACAGGTCAAATGTTGAAGAAGAAGAATTATAATGTGTTCTTTATGCTTTGTCTAGTTGAATTTTGAATTTTGTAACTCATTTTTGACGGTTTCTTGTGGCGGTCGGTGTAGATTATTCGTATGTGTAATTATGTGACTACGACTGACTGCTTCATACAAACATGTCGTGTCGGCGAAGACATATTTTAGTTACAAATATGGAAATTTCCTCAAAAATACGGTAACGCAATGTGTTTAAGTATTCATTTTTTATATTTTCTTATCCTTTCAGAACACAAGCACCTTCTAAAAAATGCTCAGTTGGAGTTGAAGAAAAGCAAACGGAAAGATTACT
This sequence comes from Periophthalmodon schlosseri, assembly GCA_000787095.1. NCBI lineage: Eukaryota > Metazoa > Chordata > Actinopteri > Gobiiformes > Gobiidae > Periophthalmodon > Periophthalmodon schlosseri. The sequence goes on from KN473762.1 coordinate 22,223, forward strand.
ATAAAATCCTGGGAGTGGAAAAGAACGCCACAGAAGACGAAATCAAAAAGGCCTATCGCAAACGAGCGCTTTTACACCACCCAGGTACAGTTATATTACACCGCATCATACTGTTCTGGTGTCGTTTAGGGATACGCGAAGTCAGGCTGATTTTCCATTAGATCAAGGTTTAAGAATTTGGTATTTTGTATGAATGTGTGAGTTTTTTGGTAGTTTTTTGAGTGTTGTTCTTTGATCTCCACAAACTTGGCACTAGGGTTGTGCTCAGTGGTGGAAGAAGTACTCAGTTTTGTTACTTGAGTATTTCTTTTGCCCTGGTTTCTGTACTTCATTTTTTCATGTGATACTTTTACTGAACTCAAGTAAAAGTATTAAAGTACCTGTCGAACAATGAGTAAAAGGTATTTCGTGCAGACTTTGGGGTCTTATAAGGCTTCAAATGTAGTGATTTTCTGATTTGTGTTGAATTTTGTTCAGTAGAAACAATTTAATCAATACTTTTTTTTCTAGCTGCTTTTATTTGTATATTTTTGTTTGCTCAAATTATGAATGTTCAGTAGAAACAATTTAATCAATACTTTTTTTTCTAGCTGCTTTTTATTTGTATATTTTGTTTGCTCAAATTATGAACATGCTAAAAAAATAAACCCCTCAGCCTTTTCTGCAGGTCTCAAACAATAATAAAAAATATTTACTTTTCAGTCCAGTTAAATAATGTAGTGGAGTAGAAAGTACAGATACTGCTCTCAAGTGTAGTGAAGAAAAAGTAAAAAGTACCCACAATTTACTTACATATACTCCACAAATATTGAGTATCTGTACTTTACTTAAGTACTGTACTTTACTACTTTTTCTTAATTCCACCGCTGGTTGTGCTATTAATCGTATCTTAATTGAATCAATATCCAATAAATTAAATTCACATAGGATCAGCTTTAACTTAATCAGTAAAATCCTGTGCTTTAGAGCGGAGTTCAGGTTCATTTAGAGGATTCATCGGTTGATGGTTTCTTGGTTGACCAAAATTCTGAACTAGAACTAGAGTTAATTTTGTTTTAAATTGCGCTAAACGTCTGCCTTGTTTGTGTTCATGAAAGAAATATTGAAAGATATTTATTTGTGTTTCTTAAGAACAAATAGATTGAATCAATAACCGTAAACAAACAAAACGTATCCGCTGCTCCCTGTAGATCGTCACAGCAGTGCGACCCCCGAGATGCAGAAGGAGGAGGAGAAGAAGTTTAAGGAGGTGGGCGAAGCGTTCAGCGTCCTCTCAGACCCAAAGAAGAAATCTCGCTACGACACGGGACAGGACCTGGAGGACGACGGCATGAACATGGGAGGTGAGTCATGAACATGGGAGGTGATCTACCTTCAAGTGGAATTAAACACTACCAAACTGTGTATATGGTGTTTTAAGAGCATTATCTACTGTTCCTGGTCATTTTTGGCAACTTTAGCGCAAACTAGGTACATTTTAGGAATGGGCCGATATGGATTTTTTTTTGAGCCGGTACCGATATCCAGTATTTGACCTGCTCCTGAGGCCGATGACCGATATTTAGCTTATAACATCACAAATTCACTTTTCCCTTTTGTAAATATAATAACAAAATGTATTTATCTGAGATATAAAATAATTTGTTAAATGTTTGTGCCACATACAGCCATAATAATGCTCTTCTATGTCCATTGTTCCTCATGAGTCTGTTCAAAAAGGGTAAATGGAGAATGGGGAAGAGCCAAAAAAATATTGGTTTTATCTTCTTCTGTGTCAGTTTTGGCCGATACCGATACTGGAACCGATATATCGCCCATCCCTAGTAAATTTGCAGATTTCTGTTCAAAACGCCTAAATCTAAGTTTGTGCTGCATTCAGTGGCCTCCGGAATTTTCCAGTAGTTGGTGACATCACACATGACTGTCGTGATTACAGCCAGGTGTGGAGTCCTGTTTGACCAATCACACTGTTCCTCGTACCTCCACACTAAAAGTTAAACATTTCAAAAAGCTTTTATATAATTTAGAACATTTTGAGCCTCAGTTTTTCCCAACTTAATATTAGTTTTTTACATAATTTAACATTCACTTCTTTTTTCCTTTTAGATTTTGACGCCAACAACATCTTCAAGGCGTTCTTCGGTGGCCCCGGTGGATTTAGTTTTGAAGGTTGTACAACTTTAATAAATCATTACTAAAAAATCTTAAACACATTGCTAACATATATTTTATTTCTTTCAGCATCTGGACCTGGCAATTTCTTTTTCCAGTTTGGTTAATGGGAACATCAACACTTAAAGACACTTCAACAACCCCCAAAACTCACTATTTGTATTTAAAATCTGGCTGTTTACAAGTCAGTTCCTGTCTATGCCATGGACTGAATGAATGCAACCCTATGACCGCCACCTGCAGCAAAACAATTTAGCGCCCCCTGTAGGAACAACTGTCAAATATCTCATCTCAGGCTGTATTCAAATTTTGATTGGGCAGTTTTCTCTTTAAAATTATACAAACTTGATTATAAGTAATAGCTGCTTGAAACTGTCGGTAAGGAAGGAATTTTGTGCAGCTAAATTTTCAAATGCGACGCTGAATTCAGTATATTATTTTTGAAACTTGATAAAAGGGAAAGCTATCGACTGGCTTGTCTCTACTTATGCTGGGGGTATGCATGAAAGTTACTGGCTTATTTCACGATTTTGTTTTAAAATAGTCGGTGGGCAAAAATCACCTCCTATTTTCAGACTTCTGGACAGTGCCTCCGCGTTAAAAACAATTGGAGCGCTTGGACATAATTTGAAACAGACAAAGCTGAACCCTACACTTAAAAAAATAACGACTTGACTTTGACTTTAAAGCTACCATCTGTAATTACTGGCCGACCCGCCCCTGTTGTATTTTCACATATCACTACTAGATGCTACCTAAGTTACTGCTGTTTGATAGGTGTTTTTGGCCTTACAGAAGAAGGCCAGAGAGCACAGCTGAGCCTGAACAAAAGAGAGGGGAGGTGGGGGCACAGGTTTCACATCTGCCCCCTACTGGTTAAAAAAAAAAGATAAAGTTGCAGATGATAGCTTTAAATAAACTTATAACATCATCTTTTCCATCTTACTTTTTTATGTTGATCAAGAGCAAATTTCTTAGTTATTCTACTTAAATTTTTTCACTCAACAAAAATGTGAACGAACAAACATTACGGATATTTAGAGTCAACTTTTCATTTTTTTAAGCGTAGGGGAGTCCATTTAAAGTTTTTTTCAATCGTTTTAGCACAATTTTTGAAACTTGGCTTAGTTTGATCGTCTGATTCAGACATGAACCTTAACGGGCACAGGTGGCCAAACCCTTTGGAACATTTCAGTTCACACAGTTCTCAGGCTCTTTCTTAGTACATTTGACACAGCTCATTCAGACACACACACGGTCATTGAATTCAGCTTGTTTTTTTCAATACTACAGGACTGTTCAAGGACTTTGGCCTAAGCTCTCAATATGGAAACTCAAACATTACAGCAAAGAGTACAGTTTGTGAGCATTTCACACATGGATGAAGCAGGGAGGAGGAGCTCAGCAGAGCGCAGACAGAAGAGGCCAACACATCCTCCTGACAGTATAAATCAGTGAGATGCAAACGGCTTGTCTAATTTTACATAAAAAACACACATTACAAAAGTGTCGATGTATTTGCTATTCCATCTTTCACTTTTCTTCAGCATATTTTTTGATCATGCACTGCAAAATCTACTCTGCAATTGGTAATGTAAGAATATTTATTATTTATTTTACAAATATAAAAAATTCTGACTGGTTTTAGACAAAAAAAAAAAAAACAGCCCCAAATTCATCTGTGTAAAGTGTGTAGCCCAAAGTCAGAATCTCTGGTTTAGTGCCGTCTGAGAGCAGGACTAAAGCTTTTGAGCTACACTGAAAACACATGACCAGAGTTTGAGAGTTTTGAGGGATGATTGATCAGTTTTGAAATAAAAACTAAATTTTTGATTGGGAAAACTAAAATTCTGTTTAAGATTTTGTGTGAGCTGTTCTTCAAATGTCAGTTTTCAATAGGGGAAAGTGTCAAAGCGATTGAAAAAAACTAAGCACACTACAAAGATGGAGAGGGGCTAAGATGGCCGCCCGCCTCCTCGTCACATGTTTTATGTTTGATGTTGCCATTCACAAATTGCTGCAATGTACATTTTACTGGAATGTAAAGTGATGATTTGTGATAGTTATGTTTTCCTTTTTTATTTTGTATATTTATTGTAAATTTGCAATGTATGATGACACTTGATGTTTTTGACAGAATCGCCAGTGAAGTATTTGGTCCCTAACTATTTCTGTCTGGTGTCTCTGAAATTTAAAGCAGAATTTAAGGAAACACAAAAATGGATTTAGAAGAAAAAAAACATGGCAGAAGTGGTTACCTCCAGAGAAATGCTGTGATTTTTGTTAAAAGCAGGGACGCTGTAGTCATCTTTAGCTCGCAGGTTTCACTCTTATAGTGAAAACCATCTTCTCTTTGACCTTTAAGTACCAGCCATGTCAATAAAGTTGGCCTATTCTGGGTTTTCCCCAAAAAAATCTTCTCTGGATTTTTTTTTTTTTTAAGATAAGCAGTTATTAGACAGGATAGATGGTCAAAATAACTAGTATAATTCACACGTACACAGAGCAGTGCAGTAAAAAAATATTTATTTACATTTTACATGGCTGAATATTGGACTTGCCTCTATGCCACAAAGTTTGAAGTGGTACCTAGGTTTGCATGTTTAATATTTGTTTGAGAACCACTGGCTTATACAGCAATCTGGGGAAAATTATTTCAGGGGGAAAATGTATGTATAGCCTTGAATAAGATTTCATAACCTTCAAATGCAGTGGTCAGTGTAGATCTGTTGGCCTTGAGATGGGTGGTTTGTATTTATTTATTTATTTATTTTTGAAAGATAACCAATTGGTTCTACGAATACATTCAGTAAATCTTAAATGTTTATATGTACGTTATGTCGTTTGCTCTTCAATCTTCAGAGTTGAACGAGCTGCTGCAGTTACACCCGCTCGCCACACGAGGCCGCTACTTCCCCTTATTTCCTTTCTTCGCCTTTGTTTTCGGTCCGTTGCTAGGAGACCGCTTAGCTCGTTTCGTGTTTTCATCAGTTTTACTGTTATTTTTTCGTGGTAAAATTCAAACTATAAAGCAAAAATATAAAAATAGAATCACAAAATGTCGGATACGGATTTAGGCAACGACGCTGAGAACACAAAAGGCGTTTTATTCACTTTTGTATCAGATGGAGACTGGATGTTTCACAAAGGCGAGTACAAGAAAGCCATAGAAAGCTACATGAAGGTAAACAAGCTGCTAATTAACATCCTGCAGTTTATCTAATGAAATATGCTAATTTTTTTGTATGAATTATTTTTTAGATTTTGTCCATCAGGCCAGAGGACAGAAGTTGCTATGTTGGTATTTCTAAATGCCACTTGATGATGGGAAACCCTGAACTGGCTTTGAGGGAAGCAGAGAATTCACTCAAAGGAGACAAGACGTATTTTGAGGTACAGTATTATTATTATTTTTATTATTAGCCTATTAATTGTGCTGATTGATTCACATTTTGTTGGACGATTGGTTCTTCAGCTTTTACACAATCATTCACCATTTGGACTAAACTATGAGTAGAGGGGGGTAGTTACATTTTACTCTTTAACGGGCCCATATTATGCTATTTTCAGATCTATGTTATAATGTTGTTTCCTCATCAAAAACACACCTGGAGTTGTGTTTTGTTTAACACGCAAACCCTGCATATTTAGGCCGAGTTCTTCTCTCACACAGAAAACACTCTGTTCCACTTTGCGATGTCATGTGGTAATACAGGAAGTGCTCCACTGTGTTTTTAAACTCCACACACCTTCACTAATCTCTACTGAACATAAAGTACAAGGTAGCTGTTAAATTGAAAACTATTACTACATGACATCACAAGGTGGAACGCAGCATTTTGAGCTTTGGAGATGTAGACAGACTAATAATAAAGGGTCACACAAACATGTGTGAATGAAACAAAACACAGCTCCAGTTTGTTTTTGATGAGGTAACGACATTATAACACGGCTTAATGTTCACAAGAGTCAATTTTGTTTAATATAGGACCTTTAAAGTAGTTTTCTGACAGCATACTTTTACGTCTACTTGAGTAATATTTTGTTTAAAGTGACTAAACATTTTGGTTATTCTTCCCACTGTGAGTTATTCCATTGTAACAAAAAGTTTAATATAATTTACATCCAAAGTGTTACTCTGTACTCACGAAGTATGTTCTGCTAATACATTTTTTTCTAAACTGTTACTTGAGTAATTATTTGAGTCTCTGTTATGTACTTGAGCTTGAGTAATATTCTTTAAAGTAGACTAACTACTCTTACTTGAGTACAGAGTTTGGCCACTTTACCCACCTCTGACTATGAGATACACTAAACATTTGTAGAACATAAGGACCTTTTGTCTCTAAACCGGGGATGTCCTAAGTTTTTCTCCTCAACAGGCCAAAATGAATGCGATTAGTGGGTCGAGGGCAAACCTAAGGACAGTTTGCACATAAAAGTGTTCTTCTGCAAATAAATGTACGATTAAATTGACATTAAATATTAGGAAACACACAGGACTGGCCTCTTTTCCATCTCCCAAGAGTCTTTTCAATACAAAATTGAATCAAAATAGGTTCTTCTTAAAATCTCAGAGCCCCCTGTGAGCCAAATTAGACTCCCATGGGCCCCACTTTGGCACCTCTGCTCTAAACCAAGATTAAACCATTAACTGCAATTGAGGACAGAAAGACTGGCATTAAATAAAAACATTTCAGTCTTCTCTGTCACCACTGACTCTATTTTGTGTGTTTTGCAGGGGCTGTACCAGAAAGCGGAGGCGCTGTATTACATGGGAGAGTTTGAATTTGCTAAAGTGTGTTACCACAGAGGGCTCAAGATTCGACCCGAGATACAGGAGTTCAGAGTAGGCATCCAGAAAGCTCAGGAGGCCATAGAAAACGCAGCGGGATGTGAGTCTATTTTCAATTAGAAATTCAAAATAAATAAAGGCATAAGTAAAGTTCATCTTCAGATCTTAATGACATTTCCTTTTATTGTGTAATTGTCCAGCTCCATCTTCAGTGAAACTTGAAAACAAAGGAGACCTCAGCTTTTTCCAAAAAGATGATGAGGTAATGATGATGATGTTTATTCGTGAGACTTGCTGCATTATTAGTGATGTACTCCTGGGTTTCAACTTCCTGTTTATAAGCGACATTTTTGGAACTTTTGACCATTCAAAAAATTCAATATTTTGTTTAAATTGCTGATTGTTATGGCAGCAGTGATAACTTTTCATCACCTTGAAACCCATGATTAGAATGTGGTTATATAGTTTATAGGTTATAGCTGGTAGAGTGTTCGCCGATCCGAAGGTTGGCAGTTCGAATCCCACTCTCGACATGAACATCATTGGTAGAGCGGTCAGATCCACTGACTGTGTGTGTGACTCCAGCTCTCACAGATGAATGCTGTCGTTGTGTCCTTGGGCAAGACACTTAACCCACCTCGCCCCCAGTGTCTGCGTTCTCTGGTGTATGAATGTGTGTGTGAATGGGTGAGCGGTTCCTTGATGTAAAGCGCTTTCAGTGACTTGAAGGTGGAAAAGTGCTATATAAAAATGTGACCATTTACCATAGGTTAATACACTGCCTGGCCAAAAAAAGTCTCCACCTGGATTTAGCTAAGCAAATAGGTAATAGTTTGCTGCAGTTGGTCAGGTCTAGGTTCAGCAACAGTCTGTGCTCAAAGAATGAGGTCAGCTGACCACCTGAATATACTGAATGACCAGGTTATTCCATCAGTGGATTTGTTCTTCTCTGATGACACGGGCATATTCCAAGATGACAATGACAGGATTCATCGGGCTCAAATTCTGAAAGAGTGGTTCAGGGAGCATGAGACATCATTTTCACACATGGATTGGCCACCACAGAGTCCTCGCATCATCAATGCAAGATCTTGGTGAAAAATTAATGCAACACTGGATGGAAATAAATCTTGTGGCACTGCAGAAGCTCATCGAAACAACGCCACAGTGAATGCTGTAATTAAAGCTAAAGGCGTCCAACGAAGTATTAGTGTGTGACCTTCTTTTTTTTTGGTGGCGATTTTTTTTTTGGCCGGGCAGTGTATATGTTCAATTGTATTAAGTCACTTAATCCTTAAATACTGGTTTACAAATAGATTTATTACCCAATTACAAGTAAGCAGAGAGTGTGAGCGTCATCAAGCGCCCTTAGAGAGGAACCCGAGTAAAGAACTGTAGCTCAGTCAAAAAGCTGTTGTAGTAATGCAGAATGTTGGCTGTTAGCACAAACACCCTCGAACAGTTCAGAAGCTTAGGGTGAACAGCCAGAGACGCCCATTTTCCAGAAGGTTGATTGTTGTTTTATCCCCGCTAACAGCAGCTCTTGTACACCTCGCTTTTACGGACCTTAGTGCCACTACCGCTGGGTGTGGGAGGTAATTGGCGCTTATCACTGGTTCGCCGCCAGCGTGTGAACGTGGCGTGAAGAGCCGTTGCCGTGGATACGAGCGCAATCAAACCAATTATAATTGCACTTTGATGACTGCAGTTTTATTATGTCATTGTCCTTGTCTTATTTACTCCACAGGTGAGGAGGAAGTACCCGGCGACAGCAATTCAGCAAATGATGGTAGAAAAGAAACCGCAAGCGACTGTGAAAAAAACAAAGAACGACAAAAAAGACAAACAGGTTTTGGGAGAGTTTTATACTGATAAAAAATACCTGGAGGATCTTCTGAAAGATAAAGGTAAAGTCTTTAAGCGCGATATAAACACACAACTTATTTAGAGCATCAACAAGAAGTTTGAAGGTCTTATATTACACAAAATTAACTCTTCTGAGCTTTAAGCCATGTTATAATGTTGTTACCTCCTCAAAAACATACCTGGAGTTTTGATTCATTCACACATGTTTAAGTAACACTTTATTATTAGTCTGTCTACATCTCCAAAGCTCAAAATGCTCTGTTCCACCTTGTGATGTCATGAAGCGGTAGTTTTCAAGTTAACATCGGCATTTTACCTTTTGTTCAGTAGAGATCGGCAATTCCAGGACTGAAATCATCCAAATGATTCTAGTGAAGGTGTGTGGAGTTTGAAAACACAATGGAGCACTTCCTGTATTACCACATGACATCACAAGGTGGAACAGAGTGTTTTCTGTGTTTGAGAGAAGACACCAGGTCTGTTTGTGATGAGGAAACAACATTATAACAGGTCAGAAAATAGCGTAATATGAGCCCTTTAAAAATGGTAATAGTCTTTATAATAAAAACAGTCTGATTACAAATGACTTCTCCAACCCTTTTCAAGTCCACTCTTCAAACCCACCTTTTTAGATAAACTTATTCTGTTTAATGTTGTACTAATTAAGTTTTTATTAAAAATTATGTTTATTCCATTGTGACATCGGGAGTTAGAAAAGCACTTATAAATAAAATGCATTATTATTATTATTATTAGATTTCTATCATTACAGATTTCATTATGGATTATGCATTTTCTGTTGATTTCCAGATCTGAGGAAAGTCATCACAAAGAAAGGAGAGAGTCTACAGGACGTGATCAAAGGCTCCCTCAGTTACCTGGAGACGTGCATCGAGTTTAGGAACAACGAGAAGCCCATCGTGGTGCAAAAGGCCGGAAAAGCCGACCAAAAAGAGACCAGACCCAAGTCCGGCTCCGGGCGCGTGCAGGTTTTCAGGAAGCGCCTGGAGGAGATCGAGTCAGGTAAAGACAACAAGGCAAAACTAGGTGTAAACTGGGATTAAAAGTTTAGGGTCTGATCAAAAATAAAAGTTAAAGTCTTCGACAAATTGATGACTTCAGCTTTATTGTCTTGTCTATAATGTGTCGTTATCTAGAGATTAGACATGTATTATCATATATAAAAACTATGAAATACAGCTCACTGGACGAGCAGCGAGAAATAAACATCACTGACAACATTAAAGGTGCACTGTGTAACTTTTCTGGTGGAGAGTCTGCCACCTGCTTGTTTCCATGGAGATGTTATCGCTTTGCCTGGAATGTTCCACGGTACGGCCTTAAGCGTTTCTATCTCCATGGACGTAAGCAGGTGACACAAGCAGATGAGCTACCAGTCAGATCTGTGGAGAGGTGCACTTTGCTCACGCTGAGAAAAACCTGTAATTGAATAAATGCAAGAGCAAAAAGTGTAACGCCACACTGCGGAACATTCCAGGCAAAGCAAAAACATCTCCATGGAGACAAGGAGGTGTTCCACAGTCGTAGCAGTGCAGCTTTAGCGTAGAATTGTAGTGGCTGGTATTGCAATGACAATTATAAACATTTAGAATATTTTTTTAGCTGTTATTATAATCTGAATATATTGTATTATTTTTATTTTCAGAGTTGATGTGCGGCAATGCGAAAGCCAGTCTGAAAAAGGCCGAAGAACTCATGAAATCTGTGGAGTCCTGGTCGCCAAAAGACACACCAGACAGAAATGAGTTTTTACAAATTCTTCACAGATGCATCGGAGACGCCCACTTCAAACTCGGCGACTTGGACAAAGCGCTGGACCATTACAGCAAAGATCTGGAGCTGGTAAACAAATGGTGAGATAGTAAAAGTACAGGTATTACAAAACGTGCTCCTAAAGGTGTTGAGTGATATCTTTTGTCAACAGCAAACTTCATGCAGACCGGTCAAGGGCGCTGGATAACATGGGCCGTGTGCATGCACAGATGGGACAGTTGGAACAGGCTGTCGAGTGGTGAGTCAATGAGTAACTGACACATTTTCATATGTTTTTGATAAACGCGTCCACCAAGGGCCCGTGTCACGCTGTTTTCTGATCTGTTATAATGTTGTTTCCTCGTCACAAACAGACCTGGAGTTGTGTTTTGTTTCATTCACACATGTTTAACACACAAACCTGCATATTTAGGCTGAGTTCTTCTCTCAAACGGAAAACGCTCTATTCCACCTTGTGATGTCATGTGATAAAGAAGTGCTCCACTGACCTACTCCTACTCCTTCACTAGAATCATTTGGATGATTTCCGACTTGGATTTGTCAATCTCTCTAAAGGTAAAGGTAGCGGTTAACTTGAAAACTACCGCTTAATGACATCACAAGGTGGAACTGAGTATTTTGAACTTTGGAGATGTAAAAAGACTAATAATAAAGAGTTACTCAAACACATGTGAATGAAACAAAACACAACTCCAGGTATGATTTTGTGGCGGTAACAACATTATAACATGGCTTAAAGCTACAAGAGTCAGTTTTGTTTAATGTAGGACCTTTAAGTTGCAAAAAATACATCCACGTTTTATAAATAGAGGACTGTGGTTAAATGCTAAGTCAAAGCATAAACCAGAAGTAGACCTATTTTGTATTAGAACAGATATTTTAAGTACAGAAATTATAAGTAAATCTTATTATGTATATCTATATTTCTCTATTCCTTAAACTGGTGCTTCTGGGAAACGTAGTGTGCCCCTTCTCCAGATCTAGAACCGAGATCTTAGTCCTACTGTTTGATATAGTGCTGAAGTAAATATAGATGATAAATGATAATACTGAAACTCATTTTTGCCACTGACAATATCCCAAGAGCAGATTTAAACCACAAAAACAATTCTAAATCTACAATATTGTTAAAAAAATCATGTGCCGCAATAAATAAACAGCAGAATGAAACACTTCAGTGCGTAGTTTGCGTCTGTAATGAGGCACAGAAGTTATTAATTCAACCTTTTACTCCTTAAATCTCATCATACAGCCAAAAAATAACCACAAATTTCCCATTAGCGCAAAGAAAAAGTACACGCGATAAATACTGACCCCAAAAAAGTATTGTTGCAGCTTTTATGTATTTAAGTTTAAGTCAATATAGTGAATAACCCACAATTTCCCATTAGCGCAAAGAAAAAGTACACGCGATAAATACTGACCCCAAAAAAGTATTGTTGCAGCTTTTATGTATTTAAGTTTAAGTCAATATAGTGATTATTGTGACAGGCCTAGTCCTACCCAGAGAATGTTTAGGGTTTGGAGGAAACCCAGGGCCTGCTAAACACGCTAATCATGTGGACAAAATAAAAATGAGAAGAGAACAGCACCGTATGAAATGTATTTATAAGGGACTAGTTCATGCACTGCCAGAATATCTCACCTGCTCGTTAATCATTGATACGGGAACATTTAATACCAGATCGGGAAAAAGAGCTTTTGGCCTTTTTCCCGTCATGTTGCTTCACAAATACATTTGGAATACATTTCAAGATCAATCAAAATTGGACACTTTGGTGCCACAAATGCAATTGAATAATCTGGTTACAAACTTTTATACTCACACCTGCACCTGTTTTTATTGTTTTATCTGGATTTATATTATACTTGTTTTGTTACTTGTTTTTGTTTTGCTCTCATTGGGTTTCCCTGTATAAATAAAGATATAAAAGTTCCCCGTCTGCAATTACTGCGTCACCAAAACATTCTCCCATGATTCGTAGGCTGTAGAAGAAACTAGAATAATAAAATGAAACTCTTTGGTGAAGGGGAGGAGGGCAATATATCGAAAAACCGATGATACGGCTATGACAGATGAATGTGTGCTGTGGTTGTGTCCTTGGGCAAGACACTTCACGCCACCTCGCCCCCAGTGTCTGCGTACACCGGTGTATGAATGCGTGTGTGAATGGGTGAGTGCTTCCTTCATGTAAAGCGCTTTGAGCGTCTCGAAGGTGGAAAAGCGCAAAAGAGCTGAGTAAAATTTGAGAGTTTAATTTCCTAAACAAGTGTTAAAACCGATATTTCGTCCCTATTGTGGTAAATTTTATGGTGCATTCGTGTTTTGTGCAGTATTTGATCCTCAGCCAGGACATTTAATGGGACATTCTGGCACATTCTTGATGCATTGTTAAAATATTGTTACGATATTTTGTGTTTAGTTCAGAGTCGACGCCTTTTGTTGTTCTTGTAACTGTTTATGTGTTGTTAAAGTAACTGCTTTTGCATGTGACACTTGGTTACTATGCCAAAAAGTTGATGTGAAGGTTCTATTGTCTATTTAGTGTGTTTCCTTACACCAGAACACTACAATATCGTCTGAATATCGCTACGGAAATAATGCAAAAACAGAGATTTACTCTTTCTAAATATTACCCACCCTTACTTTGGACAACCTGCGACTTGGTTTGGCTCATATCTGTCGTCTCTCACTTGTTCAGTCAGGAGAAGAGGATCCCTTGGGTCCATGACGCCGTGGAGAGGACTTGGTTGTTTTACGAGCTCGGCTGTTGGCACCTGGAGCTGAACCGATTTGAAGAAGCCCGAAAATATGGCCTCCGCTCGGTCACCGCAGCAGAAGACACTGGGGATGTCCAATGGCAGATGAATTCAAACGTTTTAGTCGCACAATCTGAAAGTAATTATTTTAGATTTAATTATGCTTATGAAAGAGTCCGCGTTTTCCCATAACCTGTTTTTTTTTCTGTTTGGCTCTAGTGAAACTTGGCAAGTACGAGTCGTCCATCTCCCATTTTGAGAAAGCCCTAAGCCACGCCAAAAAACAAGAGGATGTCTCAGCTTTAAATGCTATTCAAGAGGTAATGGTGGAAGTGCTACTTTTCCTAGATAGAGTAGCAGTAGAAATACTTAAGTAAAAGTATCACAAAGTAAAGTAAGTAAAGTACAGAAGTAGAGCTGAACGATTTGGGAAAAATATCTAAGTGCGCTTTTTCTGACAAGCTTTGGGGTTAGATTTGTGATTTAAGTTTTAATAATAGGATCCTGTTCAAAGTTCACGTTTTAAACACAAATTTTGGGCCCTGGGTCCAAACCATCTTGTTGGAACCGCAACTACATGTTGTCTAATGAAAAATGGCCATTACAGACTTTGTAAGGGGCCCCCTTCCTGCACTGGGCCCCGTGTAAACAGTGGCCTTCACCCCCCCAGTTCTACGCCCCTGTAAACACTTCCAGAAGAATTCACAAAAAGACTGAAATATGAGCTGACAAACTAATGCAAGAATCACATTTCAGAACATGTTTGTACAGATCTAAACTATACGGTCAGCAGTTTTTATGCAGAATAAGACAAGAGATTTTGAAGAAATGATGCTGCTTCAAAAATTGCACTCTTTATGATTGGGTCCATTCAAACTGCAATTTTGATTTAATTGCGATTAATCTCAGCAAATCTTTGCGATCTAATCTTAGCCCTATACTGAAGAACCCATTTCAAATTTTAGAGTAAAAAAACAAACAAAAGTAATTTAAAAACTATTAACAGATCAAATGTAGTAGTCTGAATACTACTAATTTCTTACTTTCTCCCACCAGACATTTCTGCATTTAGCAAATAGAAATAATGTGGGTAATCCTAACTGACCTAAAACAGGAAATATTTAGTCTGATTTCACGTCACACAGTGAGAAAAAAAGTGTGTCTTTTTATATAATGTAAACTTCTGGTTTCAACTGTATGTACTGGCCTGATGTTGTATTTTTGTTGTATGTTTTGTAGGCCCTGGATGAAGCAAAACAACATCTGACACAAAATGAGGACGTCCCTCTATAAACGTCATGAAAGTATTTATAGTTGCATTGTTGAAATTGAAAAGTGGGTGTTTAAGTTTTCTGTGAATAATAAACAGAACTATGCCAAAACTGGACTAAAGAATTTGTCAAAACATCTGTTGTCTGTTAATCAATCTATTGGACTTTTTATTTATTGGTGAAACTGATATGCAGTGGTGGAAGGTAACGATATCTGACAGTACATTTGACAGTGGATACTTTTTACTTTTACTTCACTACATTTGAGAGCAGGTGTCTGTACTTCCTACTCCATTATATTGAACTGGACTGAAAAGTAAAAAATACTTTTCATATGATTTGAGGGGTTATTTTTACCATGTTTGTGACTAAAGCAAACAAAATTAAATACACAAAATTCATATGAAAAATGAAGAGACAGAGTCGTATTGTTACTGTGACTAAAATATGTATAATTTTTGAATCAATATCACTACATTGAACACGTTTAGATTTTTTCATGTGATACTTTTACTTGAGTAACTTTTTACCTCTGTATATCTACTTTTACTTAAGTAACAAAACTGAGAACTTCATCCACCACTGCTGATAAGTATCTAAACCGAAATTACATTGTATTAAAAATGTGATACCAAAAGTTCTCATGCCTTTTGTTTACACTTAGGTTTACAGTGCAATACTTTTACGGCCCGGTACTTCCTCTTCTCTTTACAGTTACAGATACAGTCCTGTATCTGAACCAGAGAAACAGAAAGATTTACATGTTACTGAGGGAACTCTTCCAGTCAAATATACAGATCTAAAAATAATTATTGGGTGAATGCTTTCAACAAAATATATTTTTAAAGTATAGTTTAATTATTTTTGCACTCACACTTCCCATACTGGAAATTGATCTATCACGATTTGACATATAGGCGAGACCATAGACTGTATAAAGAAGTGTGTGTGTGTGTGTGTGTGTGTGTGTGTGTGTGTGTGTGTATATGGGCAAGACACGCCATCCAAATTAATATGGTTTCTGCCGGTTGGTACAGAAAGGGCATCCAGCGTAAAATGTGATCGGTTTTCTATAGTGACCATGAGAAATAGTAAATACAGCAATGACCACAGAACAAGCCAGTAACAGATCTACTAATACAAGCTGGGTGTAGTGTTTTGCCAAAGGGCACAATGATAATATTGCTTGACCATGGGCTTCAAACACTGGCTGAACCATCAACCTCCCTCTAACAGTCTACATAGTCTACTACTACTACTATTACTACTACTACTACTACTACTACAGTGGGGAAGAAGCACTCGGTTTTGTTACTTAAGTAAAAGTACAGATACTGGAGCAAAAAATACTCAAGTAAAAGTTTAAAAATGTACTTAAAGAGTAAAAAGTAAAAGTACTTTGTTGTTTGTTGAGGTCTTATAAGGCTTCAAATTTAGCGACTTTAATAGAAATTTGTGCTGTATTTTGTTCAACAGAAACAGTTGAATCGATTTTTTTCTGGCTGTTTTTATTTGTATATTTTTGTTTGCTCAAATTATGTACATGTTAAAAATAAACCCTCTGCCATTTCAGCAGGTAACAAACAATAATAAAAAATATTTTTACTTTTCAGTCCTGTTCCCGAAATGTAGTGGAGTAGAAAGTACAGACACTGCTCTCAAATGCAGTGAAGTAAAAGTAAAAAATATCAACTTAAAAATGTACTTAAGTGTACTACTTTGCTGCTTTTACTTTGCTACGCTCCGCCACTAAAATAACGACTTCTACAAGCTGCTTTATATTTCTTTTAATTACATTTCCTGACGTCTTTGAGTTCATTTCAGACGGGACACCATAACATTTCCGCCACCCCCACGTTCTACTATTCCTCGCACCCCTTCGCGCGCTCGTCTTCCGGCTCTGACTGGGCGTGTCTTTAGCCTGGCCCACTTCTGCACTTTTTTTTTTTTTTTCTTCAAGAGGAAAGCGTGGAGTCTACGCCGCGGCTTTTTGCCTTTTTTTTTTTTTTTCTTCAAGAGGAAAGCGTGGAGTCTACGCCGCGGATCTGCCTTGTCATTGCAATCACAGCGACAGAAACGCGTGGTCAGCAGCTGCGCCGCTACACAACTGGTAAGACTCGAGCGTTTTTCAGCCGTAAGAACCATTCAAACTTACGGCTAACCTTTTGCACAAAAATAGCATGGGGCTAGCTGGCGTTGTTTGCACGCTGCACACTTGTACGCGATGCTAAATTGTTAAAACGTGGCATGTACGTGCTGCTAAGTGCAATCTAGTGTTTTTTTTTTTTTTTTTTGTTTTTTTTTGTCTGCTGCCTGTGTCTGTGCCACTCCCCGCTGGGCAACACTGGGAAACTCCTAATAATGCAATGCCCAGTTAAATGATCAATAATGCAGTTCAATTCATTATAGCGTTTAATAAATAAATGTAACCTACTTTAAAAATGAAAATATTCCAACGCAGCACAAAGCAGAGCCATATGAACACATTAAAATGCATGGCCTATTTTGAGTTTAAGGTGATATTTTTGACTAGATCTACTTTTTTGTTATTTCCGCTTGATCTCGTGACACCGTTTTGGTTTCAGTTCATGTTTTTAACTAAATAAATGCGACAGATGTAGATGCCACGCGCTGGGGGTACTGTGCTTTCTTTGAATCAATTACTTTCCCTGATGATGGCCCCATTTTAGCTGCTCTTTGTCTGGAGATTACCCACAATGCCAGTGCCCCCTAGGCGTTATTTTCGCCCATATTCTGCTCCCAGTTTGGCCATATTTACTGTGCCACTTGTGTCTGTCCAGAGTTTAGAACGACCTCACACGACATGGCAATATTTTATCATTTAAAACCTTTTGAAAGCAGCAGGGGTTTTATGGCTGGTTAACAGAACAGCCTGGTTTGCATTTGATAAGAGACGCCAAATTTACATATAAAATGACTTCCTCTTTTTCCAAAATTAGATGAATGTAAAGGTTAGTGTTATAAACAGGTTGGCAGTTTCTCTATTTTAATGCCTCTGCAAAAATGTTGTGAAATGCATGTAATTATAGTATTAGTTTAGCAGTTCATATTTACAGTCTTCCCTCAAAAGCCCCAGGGTCTTTTTTGAACATTTTTAACTTGGAACAAAATCCTTCTGCCAAAACATAAATTTCAGATCTAACCGCAGTAAATGTGCTTGTTAATTTTCAGAAGTTCTTCAGCCCTAAATCAGAAGATGGCCACGTTACTGTTTGGTTTGGTTGTGTTTAAATAATTTTCTTTATTTACTTTTGATTAAACACGTGACAGCTGATAAGGCCGCACTTAGAAAAATCTGTTGTTTCTACACTTTCAGTTTGTAAAAATGCAAGTGTTTGAAGAAATCGCTGCTTTTACTGTTAAAAGCAGAGGCTATTGCACTAACAAAACCATCACAGCCCATGACATGGTTCCCTAATGTTGTGTAACTTTAGATTTAAATCTGGCTTTCTTCCTCTGTGTTATTCAAGATCGTAGAACTGTGAATCAGTATAATTCCTGTAATGTTTGCCACAAAGTAAAAATATACAACGAAACATAACGTTGTATATTTTTGAAATAATTTTGAATATCTTGGTCTTATTTGTCTAATTCGTTGTTTATTTATGAACTTGGGTAGAGTGTGATTGGCTCTCGTTCAAGGGCAAAGGTTGGCAAGACTGATTTCTAAAGTTTAAGTTTTTCTTGCGTCACTCAATAAAATGGTAACTTATTTTGGATTTCATTTTTAAAATTCAGACGACGGTGGAACACTCAGACTACACTGACTGTACATGTTTAAAATCAACTCACTGAATTTCAGAGTTACTTTAAAATGTATAATAATCTGTCATGTTGTAATGTAAATCAGAGCTGCATAATTCTGGGGAAAAAACTGAATTTGATTTAATCTGGTTTCTGTTCACATTTAAAAACATAAAGGGTCATTAACATTTGAGGGCTAAACTAATACAAGAATCCAATGAATTTCAGAACATGTTTGTAAAGGTTTAAACTACAGAGTTAACACATTTTGACTAATTACTGCCATGAAACTTCTATTTTAATTTGGATCAAACTTGTAGCTCGATTTTAAATATTAAAACACTGAAAAAATGTCTTATCTCTAATTATTTATACTATTTGTTTTAGGTGAATGCTGGTGTTTGTAACTGCACTATAAAAACGATATGGATGCCGAACAGAGCGGTGACGTTGTGGAAGTGTCAGACTCCACACAGCAAGAAACTGAAATCCAGAAAGAAGTCGTGTCCAAAATGGAGAGTCCAGATGAGACCGAGGCACCGGCCGCTCCTGTTACTACAAACGGAGACGGCGAACACGTTAACGGCCGCCCGGAGGTTGAAGTTGAGAATGGCGTCGGCGCCGAAGAAGCAGAGGAGAAGGTAGAAGACGACGCTAAAATGGAGGATGGCGTTCCCCGAGAAGATCCGAAAGAGGAGCCGGGATCAGCCGTCTCCGATAAGGAAAAGGTAGTAGCAGATGTGGGTGATGATGATGATGATGATGGTAGGAACCAGCCTGAACAAGAGGAGACGCAGGTTAAGGCAGAGGCACCTGTAAAGGAAGCCGCACCTGAGCCAGCGATTACACAAGAGCCTGTAGAGACACAACCACCAAAAGAGGAGGAAAAAGTGGTCGAGAATGTCGAAGTTCAGAAAGAAAAAGTAGAAGCTGAAGAGAAAAAAGGAGAGACTGAGACAAAGAAGGAAGAAGACAAGATGGTCGAAGGGGCAATGGCAGCTGGAGATAAGGAGGGGAAGAGTGAGGAGGCTAAAGAAGAGGTCAAGGAAAAATCGGATACATCTGAAGCGGAGGTGGCCCCAGCAGCAGCAGCAGCAGTAGTAGAAGAAGAAGAGAAAGTTAAAGAGCAAGAAGAAGACCCAACTCCCGCAGCTGGCTCCCTTGCGTTCGCCATCTTGGAGCAGGACAAAACCAAAAATGCGTTTACAACCTCCCGCACCTTGGTTGTTCTTAGAGGTTTACCCGGAAGCGGCAAATCGTTCCTCGCCCGCGCCATTGCCGAAGCCTACAAAGACCAGTGCTCGATCGTATGCGCGGACGACCACGACGTGAAACCGGGCGGCGCCGACGGTTACAAAGCGTTCGACGAAGCGATCGTAGCAAAGTGTAGCGGCGAAACGTCTCCGGTGCTCATCGTGGTGGATGACACAAACCACACCCAGGACCGGTTGGCGCATCTGCGGGGAATTGCCAAACAACACCGGCTGGTGGCGGTGTTCCTGGAGCCCCGTACGGAGTGGAGCAGAGACGCGGCGCAGCTCGCCAAAAAGAACAAAAGAGGCGTCGATCAGGCCAAATTAGAGGCTATGAAAAAGCTTCACGTGGAAATGTCGATTCCTCTGTTTTTTGGGTGGTTTCCTTTCTGCACAGTTCAGGACCAAGTCAAAGAGACGGCGACGAAGTTTCTCAAAACGCTGGAGGTGCTGGAGAGCTTCAAGAAACACATAAGTGACTGTAAGTATGTCGTATTGTTTTAGTTTAGTCTTAAATTATAATGCAATACTTTTTGCTTTATACAGCGTAACTAGAGATCGACCGATATGTGGGTTTTTGGGTTTTTTTTCATGGGCGATAACGATTGTTTAAAATGCATGTTGTATGTTGGGCGTCTTTTGATTATTTTCCTCAAATTATGTCATTTAAATTTACTACAAACTGATCCACAGTTGTTTTTTTTACCACTGACCTTTTTAAGAGAGCTGTGTATCATATTTAATACAGTTGTCTCTTTGTATTAAAGCGTTTGGGTCGATTTGCTGCCTAGAAGATTCAAACAAAATATCGGCTTGTGCTAGAGATTTAAGACCGATACCTGATGCGCTTAAAAGCTCAAATATCGGTCTATCTCTAACCTTAATCTTAAATCCAAAACTTATTGTAGGGAGGAACTATTGATCTGTAAAGAGACAGCACGTATTAATTAACATTTAAACATGTAAATATGTAAAGATCACTGCCAACGTGGCCAGTTTCCATCTTCGGTCCCTTGGCAGGTTGATCTCAAACAGTTTACAGGACAGGGAAAAGAACGGCAACAATCGCACGAAAACAAATGTAACACACACACACTCGCTATACACACACAACACACTATACACACAATTATAGAACAGTTCATTTGAAGGTAGAAGTTAAAAGTCCACATTTTGGTGTTTTTAAATATAATTTGTTCAAAGAAATATTTGTTAGAAACTTGGAAATGCTGTTATCATTTCTAAAATATTGCGTTATCTCGTGTTGATAGTCGTGAAGGAGGAGGAGAAGGAGGTGGACCTGGAGCAGTACTTCAAAGCCAAAGGAACTCTTCACTGCACCACAAAGTTCACAGACTACGGCAAAGCAGAGGGCGCCAAAGAGTACGCGGACAAACAAGTGAGTGCGACGGTAACACCCGAGACGTCTCAGTGCTGCAACGGGATTGTCTTAAGTAAAGTTTTTATACTTTTCACACCAAGTATCACCAAAATTGGGCTTTCAGAATATTACCAAAACTAAACCAGGTCTATAAAAGTACTACTCCAGGTCTAAACTAGGACTGAACCAGGACTAACATTGGATTGGATCGTTGCCACAGTCGTTCTTAGTCCTGCTTTGGGCAATTCCTTCGTAAGACTAACGAGTGGATCAAACTGACGCTCTGACTTAAGCAAATATGATGTGATGGAACAATGTGAGAAACACTGGTCTAGTGCCACAGACGAGTTTCCCCAATGGGTCAAATGCAGTGAATAAATCTATATATGAGAGAGGGGGATGGAGAGAGGGAGGGGGGGAGAGAGAGAT
>JACM01022857.1:0-29809 GCA_000787095.1 Periophthalmodon schlosseri
TAGGCGCAGCCAGGGGCTGGAGGGGGTGCGGTTTGGGAACCACCTCATCTCTGCTGTTTGCAGATGATGTTGTCTTGATGGCTTCATTGAGCCAGGACCTGCAGCAGGCGCTGGGGCGGTTTGCAGCCAAGTGTGAGGCGGCTGGGATGAGAATCAGCTCCTCCAAATCCGAGGCCATGGTTCTCGACCAGAAAAAGGTGGCTTGCCCTCTTCGGGTGGGTGGTGAGTACTTCCCTCAAGCGGAGGAGTTCAAGTATCTCAGGGTCTTGTTCACGAGCAAGGGAAAGATGGAGCGTGAGATTGACAGATGGATCAGTGCAGCGTCTGCAGTGATGCGGTCGCTGTATCAGTCTGTTGTTGTGAACAAGGAGCTGAGCCGATAGGCAAAGCTCTCAGGACACGCTGGAGGGACTATGTCTCTCGGCTGGCCTGGGAACACCTTGGGGGCCCACCAGAGGAGCTGGAAGACGTGTCTGGGGTGAGGGAAGTCTGGGAGTCCCTGCTTAGACTGCTGCCACCGCGACCCGGCCGGCCGGATAAGCGGAAGAAAATGGATGGATGGATGGATGTTGAAGGGCCCATATTACATTATTTTCTGATCTATGTTCTCGTGTTCTGTCCTCATCACAAACAGACCTGGAGTTGTGTTTTGTTTCATTCACAGATGTTTAACACACAAACCCTGCATATTTAGGCTGAGCTCTTCCCTTAAAAAGAAAACACTCTGTTCGACCTTGTCATGTGGTAATACAGGAAGTGCTCCACTGTGTTTTTAAACTCCATACACCTTCACTAGAATCATTTGGATGATTTCAGACCTGGAATTGCCAATCTCTACTGAACTAAAGGTAAAAGGAGCCAAGGAGTTAACTTGGAAACTACCACTACATGACATCATAAGGTGGAACAGAGCATTTTGAGCTTTGGAGATGCAGACAGACTGATAATAAAGGGTTAAATGTGTGAATGAAACAAAACACAACTCTGGGTATGTTTTTGAGGAGGTAACAACATTCTCACCATTCTTCAACATTATAACATGGCTTAACGTCAATTTTGTGTCATATAGGACCTTTAAAGAAACACTGTGTAACTTTCTGGAGGTGGCAGATTAGCTACGCGATTCCATGGAAATAGAAAGTTACTGCGAAACATTCTCCATGGAGATAGATACATTTTATGCCATACTGTGGAATATTATAGCGCGCTCACGGTGAGGACACAAGCCATGTTTTTTGTTTTTTTTCAGTCCAATAAAAACATCCAAAATGAAAAACATACTTTTATTGTAGCCTACATTTGGGCTAAAAGGTTACATACTGGGGCTTTAAACAAACAAACTATTACCGAATTATCACTTCCATCATTTAAATTCTCAACCAATTTTCCAAATACAAAACTAGAACAATAATGACTCAATTAACCAGCCTGGCAAAGAAATAAAACCCACAATAATAAAACATAGCATGCATAGTTATGATAAACGATTCTGTCACTGATAAAACCCTTGCCTTGCTCTCCTCTCTCTCCCTGTTCTCCCGCTAGCTCATATCTCCCATATAGTGACTCCAATGCCATAACAGAGGGGTTTGGGAGATTGCTCTGGTTTTACAGGGATACAGATATTGGCCTGGCAGATAGCACAAACCCAAAGTGCATTTTTACAATCGCGACGCACTAAAAGTCAACCTTGGAACGGAGCTGGACCAATCAGAACCCGGCCCCGAGTCCTAAGTGATTTGTGGATGCGTCTGATAGGGAGACAGTTTATCAGCGAGGAGCGACAATGAAGACGACATGGGTGGAGATGGGGAGTGGGAGTTTGACAGTGTTTTTCTATGTGTTTTTATTATTTTTATTGTGCGTTTGGTAAAAGTTGAACATTATGGTAAACTGACTGTGCTTAATTGTGTTTCAATCTCAAGGGGATATTATGCAAAATTGTTTGTTTTTTTTAGCTTTCTACTATCTTATAATGTTGCCTCATCAAAAGTATGCCAGAAGAGGTTTTAGATGATCATCCATCATTCATGCATGTTTCAGTAATTTAGCGATCTCTCCCGGGCCCTATTTGAACCCTCCTTATGGTTAGTTGTAAGATTCTGTCCAATGCTCAGCCCACAAGCTTATGTCACCCATGATCCCACAAGACAATTCTCCATAAATATACAAAAAACATGATACAAAACTGTACACAGCAACTTGGCAAACCTGATGCGACGTTCAGTAGTTTCATTAGCGGGATGCACGCTGATTGTGTTGTGGTAGTGTTTTTTTCATTCATGCATGTTTGATTAATCCTTCATCTTGAGGCCACAATCTTATTAAA
This sequence comes from Periophthalmodon schlosseri, assembly GCA_000787095.1. NCBI lineage: Eukaryota > Metazoa > Chordata > Actinopteri > Gobiiformes > Gobiidae > Periophthalmodon > Periophthalmodon schlosseri. Next base: position 2,330 of record JACM01022857.1, read on the forward strand.
GTGGAACTAAAAACTAAATCAACTTTTTTTTGCTCCTAAGCTGTGTATATGGTGTTTGAATAGTTTACTGTTTCTAGTGCTTTTTTGTAGTTTTGGTGGAAACTAGGTAAATTTGCAGCTTTGTGTTAAAAATGTACATACATGGGTGTGTCCAGGCTCCAGTGGAAACTTTCCAGTGTGCCAGGTGTTTGTGATCACAAACACCCAGCTGCAGGGGCGGAGAAGTGTGGATACCTGTTGAACCAATCACATTGTTCCTCATATGTCCAGACCGGCTTATTTTTTCCCCAACCAAGTTATGTCACACAACTGCCACTTTGCACTGGTGGCTATGCTAGCAAATGTTAATTTTTGACAATATATTTTTTCACATTCAGGTTAAGGTTAGGGTTAAAATTAGGGTTGGCAGGGGGTGTTTAGCAATGAGTCGTGATAGCTGTCAATCAAACCTGTTGCTAAAGCTACTGGGAGCCACCTGATTTATTAATGTTAATATCTTGATTTACAGACAAAATAGCAAAATAAAAACAGGATAATGGAGAGCGGGTTACAACCAACATTTTTTAGACCCGAATGACGAGTCTGACAGCAGCAGTTACAGAGAGAGGGAACAAGACTGATAAGGCCAGTTCGCACCCATGCTCACTTCTTATTTGGAGCCTGGCGGTTAGCGGGCTAGCTATGTCCATTTATATATTCAGTCTATGGTACCTTTATTTCATTTTCCTGAAGAAAGCACTGATGTAAAAATACTCTTACATTCAAAGTAACTGTCTTGGGTGTTTCAGTAGAAACAAGTGGCTGTCACCGTGTGCTAATGGTATTTGTTTTAGTGAAGGGCCATTCACTTTCAGCTCTAAGAACTGATTCTTTTGTAGTGAAGAGGACAGATTGTTATTGTCAATCAAATTCTTATTATTTAAGAGATTTATGAGAGAGAGTGGAACAGGCCGGTGAATAAATGAAAAAAGCTAATTCAAAAGCAAATGCACAACTTACTACATTGAAATGATGAAACAATATATATATATATATATAATACAAAAAAGAAAAAAAACTTAAAAAAAAAAACCTGCCACCTATTTGTGACTTTGTCAAGAATGTTCCACACTATGGCATTACACTTATCTGTCTTGTATTTTTTGTATACTTCAGGTATGTTTTTGAAGAGGTAACAGCTTTCTGGCTTAAAGCTCACAAGAGTAAATTTTGCATAATATAGGACCTTTAACATTTTTTTTTTTTTCTATAAACTAACCCAAAAAATAAAACAAAAAAACTGTCTAGGTGTAACTCAGCCATGCATTTCCCCTCGCCATATCACTGTACCTTCCATTACTTGCATCCTCGAACAGCAGATAGCATGGCACGATCCTTTTATTTAACATACCTCCAGCATGTGTGCTGTCGCACCGTTAATTCTGGCGCGGTTTACGGTTGGGACAGGTAATCCGCACGCCAAGGACCCCCGCGTTTATGTGCGCCATAAAAACACCCAACATCTCTATACAACCAACCTCCAGGGAAATCCAGCGCTCTCCCTCGCCGTTGGCCTGCCACATTCACACCTGTCACTGATACCGCACCAATGAAGCTCAATTAGGTCAGACCCAAATAGCGATGCAAATAAATCCTGTTCTTTTTTCCGCTCCTAAACGCGTCTCGTGTGCTTGTCAGGCCCAGCGCGGAATCACACCTCCCATGGGACCTCCACGCCGGTTAGTTCATTATTCGTCTTTTGCAGTAGGAGAAAGTGCACCCATGGCAGTTTTTTTTGTTTTTTTTTTCAGAGGAAGTAAAATAGCGGCTTCTTTGACACCGATGCGGCCTGATGGAACATTCTAGGTCAAGATTTACAGAGAAAGAGAGGTAATGAGAGGGAGGGTGGTCCTGCTGTGTGGCTGTACAGTATGACAGGGTAAGAAAGGCCATATATCTGTGGATAGTCCTAGTTTAAAAACTGGTTTAGCCCTGAATTAGACCTGATGTAACTTATTGTCTAGTAAAATTTAGTCTCTTTGGCCTTTATTGGCTTCTTCAGCTTTTTGTAGTACAACCTAAAGGGTCCATATTACACTATGTTCTCTCTCTCTCTCTTATAATGTAGTTTCCTCATCACAAACATACCTGGAGTTGTGTTTTGTTTCATTCACACATGTTTAACGCACAAACCCTGCATATTTAGGCTGAGTTCTTCTCTCATGACATCACTAGGTGGAATAGAGCATTTTGGTGTAGACAGACTAATAATAAAGGGTAACTCAAATATGTGTGAATGAAACAACACACAACTCTAGGTATAATTTTGATTCTAAAATAGCTTAACGCTCAAAAGAGTCAATTTTGCGTAGTATAGAATTTTTAAAAGCGACAAAATAATGGAATTATCATGACTTGTCTCCTAAGTAAACCAGTAGTGTTGAGTCCATGTTGAGTGCATGTTGAGTCCGTGTTGAGTCCGTGCTGAGTCCATGTTGAGTCCATGTTGAGTCCATGCTGAGTCCATGTGGAGTCCATGTTGAGTCCACGTTGAGTCCATGCTGAGTCCACACTGAGTTCATGTTGAGTCCACGCTGAGTCCACACTGAGTCCATGTTGAGTCCATACTGAGTCCATGTTGAGAGCCTAGTTTAGATCTAGGTCTTACTTCTATTTAGTGCCATTGTTAAGCAGTATTGTATTGTTGACTGTCAACTCTAAAACGCATTTACCCATGAACTAAAAATACACACTTTTAGTCAAAATCTTTGTTCCATAACTGGGGGTTACTATGCCAGTTTGACAATAAATGGTTCAACATATGTAAAGTTCAGTGGTGGAAGGTAACGTAGTAGTTAAGTACTGTAAAGTACTGTAGTAAAGTAGAATTTTTAGGTATCTGTACTTTACTTAAGTACATTATACAGTGGATACTTTTTACTTTTACTTCACTACATTTGAGAGCAGGTATCTGTACTTTCTACTCCACTGCATTTTTGAACTGGACTGAAAAGTAAAAAGTACTTTTCATATTTGTATCATGTTCGTGGTAACATCCTGACTAATGTTTTTGAGTTCAAGCTTCAGTTTGGAGCAAACAAAAATAAATACACAAAATTCATAAGAAAAATTAAGATTAGAATTGTTACTGTGACCAAAATATGTCTCATTTTTAATCTATATCACTACATTTTTAGAATTGTACTGTGACCAAAATATGTCTCATTTTTAATCTATATCACTACATTTACACTTTAACAAATTAACACTTGTGTGAAATACTTTGATTTTTGTACTTTTTGTACTTAAAGTACATTTTTAAACAGGTAGTTAAATACTTTTACTTAAGTAGATTTTTTCATGTGTTACTTTTACTTTTACTTGAGTAACTTTCTACCTCTGTATCTGTACTTTTACTTACATAACAAAATTGAGTACTTCTTCCACCACTGACCTGTCTTATTCTTATGTAGCCTGCCTTACCTAAAGATCACACTATGTATTTGAAATGATCAAACTTTTGTTCATTTTAGATGATACAGGACCAACAGTAGTATTCATGTATTTATAGTATTCTATATGGCTCAAGGTCACCATTTCCCTTTCTCTTCCTCTTGTTCTACCCCGACAATGAGCGAGGGAAAATGATAGAATGCCTGGAATGTTTCACAATATTGGATTAAACTTGTATATCTCCATGGAGATGAGCAGGTGACCCAACCAGGCCAAGTTACAGGTCAGATCTGTGCAGAGGCGAGTCCACTAACAGTAAGAATGCCTGTATTTTCTGATCTCTGTTCTAATGTTGTTTCCTCATGACAAACATACCTGGAGTTTGTTTTGTTTCATTCACATGTTTAACACACAAGCAGGGTACTCTGGAGCTAAAGTAGTTGTAGTTATTGTACTTCAAAAAGTTTATCTAAGCCCAAAGTACACTCAAGGGCCTCATAATGACTTCAAATTGGCGCTAATCCCTCTCTGAACACTTGTATAGGATTTGACAAGCCTGAGGGGAAGCCATGGACCACTTTTCCTGAACAAATCGTTTTTATATAGATTGAACTAAACAACAATACCAATAACTCTACCAAAACTTTTGCAAAACCACCCACCATGACCTATGCATCAATGTGTATCGAAAAGGTTACACAAAGTAGTTAAGTCCTCCAATCCTCTGATCTGCATCCCAAATATCCACACAGCGAACACCCACACATGCATTCTTTTGTGCGTGTCCAGGGGGCGCCTTCCTGAATGAGCTGGTCTAGTGGAGCAGGCAGGGATAAGCTGACAGCCTCAAGGATCATCAGCATTATAAAGCTCTGTCAGAAAGGAGAAGGGTATAGGGGCAAGTTCTAGTTTATGTTTAGGGATGGGACATGATCTCGTGCCAAAACTGGTCACAAATGCGAAAAATTGTCTTTTTAATTTCCATGAGTTTACATTTGGCTTGAAGAAAAAAAAGTAACAGTATGTAGCCTGTACTCTTACAGTTTCAAACAAGATGCTACAATAACAACTGAACCTCTGTTGCCAGAGCCTTAACCTGCAGATAGAGGACACATACAAGTTTGTCTCATTCTCAGTATATGGACAGGCCTTATGTGAAAGCTCAGAACCTCCAGAATTCACTGAGCTGCATTCATCTGTGGGATCTGGAATCGCACCACCAACCTGTGGGTCAGTGGATCTGAGCGCAAAACCAAGCATGTTTATGTCGAGAGCGGGATTCGAACCGCCAACCTTTGGATCAGTGGGCAAACACTCTACCAACTGTTCATGTTTGTAACATTTGATTGTCTCATTAAACCATCCTAACAAAATGTTTTAAATGGTAACTTAGTACTTCTGTGGTAAACCTACACGAGTATTTGGATATTTTTACTTTCATTTTGACTAACTGCAGTCTTACTCGAGCACATCTTTGGCCTTCTCGAGCTCTTCCATGATGAGACTGGAGGAGAGGGGGTGACAGCTGGTGCCCTATAAATGTGCAATGTGTGTGGCGTTCCCACGGGGACTTCCAGAAAAGAGAGCCACAGCTGCCCAACATGTGGCCAGCAACGCTCTCCCATCCACGGCCTCTGTGCTCCGTCTTCTCCCTGACCTTACGCCGGGCTGTCCAGCTGAATGCCAAACAGCTATATTATAATGCGGCTCCAGGATGCACTTGGAAACTTACAGGGATCAATGTAAAATGCAGTTATAGCATTTAAAAAAGGTCATCTGTCACCAACTGTGGATGTGTCTTTTGCCAAAACATTAACAACATCATTTTGTAGTAATAGGTAGTAGTAGTAGTAGTAGTAGTAGTAATAGTAGTAGTAGTAGTAGTAGAGTAGTAAGGTTAAGGTATGTGATAGTGCCCTGTTAGGAAATTTGTCATCTGCATATGACCCATTATTAAAATGGAACTAAACACTAAATCAACGTTTTTAGCTGCTTTAGTGCACATGGTGTCAATAGCGCTGTATACTGTTCCTAGTCATTTTTGGTAGTTTTAGTGCAAACAAGGTAAAATCACAGCTTTCTGGTCAAAAACAGTTAAAACTGTGGGTGCTGCTCCCCAGTAGCCACTGCAATTTCAGGTACTATGTGACACCACACAGGACTGCCCTGATTATAGCCAGGTGTTTCTGATTATAGCTGGCTGCAGGGATGGAGTTTGAACTGGACCCCCCCCATTTTTATAACAGCTAGTTCCATAAAAACAATCTGTCAACTAGATATTAATTAATTAATATCTGTCAACACACAATACCATTACACTTACATTTGGTTTAATCGTTAGTCCCTGGGTTGTGCGGGAATACCGGAGAACAGGTTTCTGTCCTCTTTGAGCTTTTTGCAGCCCGCACTCAAATGTCCAACAAATGCTGCCTTCTCTCTGTGCTTTTACACTTCTGAAACTTAAAGGTACTGCACACACACACACATACACACACATATATATGATGCTGTTACAGAGGTGGAAATAAAACGTCTCAAAATGAACTCCGATACGAGGAACTCTGAACCCAGCACTGCCGACAACCACTGTATAAGAAAGAAAGACAGCAGAGTTCAGGCTCGCAGTTCACACTAACAGCTTTGTAAGAACTCATTTTCACTCATGTTGAAAGTAATGTGTTGACAGACTGACCGCAAAAGCAGAAACAGATCTAACTTTTGTGTCTGCTGGGTAAAATCTATATCTTGTCAGTGGTTAAAAAAATCCCAAAGTAACTCCAAGTGCAGCTGGATGTACGGAATGTTTCCAAGGAGATGTTAAGTCTTTGCCTGGAGTATTCCATGGTACAGCATTTAACTAATTTATCTTCAAGGTGATGCCACCAGGTCACGTTACAGGTCAGATCTGTGGAGAGGCAAGCCTGCTCAGAGTAAGAAAGCATGTTTTCAAGGTATTTTTGAGCAATAAAAACAACCATAATGAAAAATAAATGCGAAAAATGTAAGTTTAACGCCTTACTGGGGAACATTCCAGGCAAAGCAATAACATCTCCATGGAGACAAGCTGGTGTTCGATTCTCCATCAGTCCTGTTCTAGTCCTGGTTTAGTCTTGGTCTAGTCCAGGTTTAGTTCTGAGATTAGCCCCAGTCACGTGTATTAATACACCCCAAGAATGAAGTAGATATCTTTATACCCAGTGGTGAAACATAACAAAGTAAAAGTAAAGTACTGTATTTATGTTCACATTTTAGGTATCTGTACTTTACTTAAGTACATTTTAAAGTGGATACTTTTACTTTTACTTCAGTACATTTGAGAGCATGTATCTGTACTTTCTACTCCTCTACATTTTTTTAAAGAACTGCAAAGTAAAAGTATTTTTCATTATTGTCTGAGACCTGCTGAAAAGGCTGAGGGTTTATTTGTAACAAAAATATACAAATAAAAACTGTTGGAAATTAATTAAATTGTTTCCGTTGAACAAAATTCAACACAAATCTTTATAAAAATCACTACATTTGAAGATTTGTGCAATACTTTTACTTACTCTTTAGTAAACTTTTTTTTTTTTTTTTACTTTTTTAAACTGGTACTTAAAAAATATATTTAAGTAGATTTTTACTTCTACTTGAGTATTGTTCCCTCTGGTATCTGTACTTATACTTAAGTAACAAGATTGTTCATACCACTACTGTTCATACCACAAATAACAGAAGCATGTATGTCATGTAACAGATGTATTTATTGAACAGCATTGTATAATGGAAATCTATTCTGAAATGTTCTAGGCCAATAACAAACATGCTCTTACACGCAGTGATCTAACACTGAACTAATTGCACATAGAACCAGTCACAATAATACATCCATTTGTACTTTAAATAATCACATCTTAAGCTCTATGGGGGGCATTAGATCAGTTCATTTGCTCACTAACATCAAGATAGGCAGTTTCACTCCTTGCTACTGACCATGCATACTAATGTTGTGTCATTGGGCAAGGCAAGGCAAGGCAAGTTTATTTGTATAGCACAATTTGTACACAAAGTAATTCAAAGTGCTTTACAGAATAAGAAAGACATTAAAATCACAATACAACAAATGAAAACATAAATAATCACAAATAATCATCATAAAATTAACATTAAAGGAGAAGAGTGTAGAATAAAAACCTTTCAGTCATATGCCCAGTTAAACAGAACCGTTTTGAGCCTGGATTTAAACATTGTCAAAGTAGAGGCCTGTCTCACATCTTCAGGAAGATTGTTCCAGGTTTTAGCTGCATAAAACTGAAACACTGATTCCACATGTTTAGTCCTGACTCTGGGCACCAGCAGGAGGCTGGTCCCTGAAGTCCTCAAGAGTGTGAGTGGTTCATATGGCACTAGCATATCAGAGATGTACTTTGGTGCTAGACCATGGAGAGACTTGTAACAAGCAGAGCTGCTTTAAAGTCTATTCTCTGAGACACTATACCCTCCAGTATGTGCATACACTGGTGCTTTGAGTGTCCCGTGGAAGGAGAAAAGCTCTATATTAAAGGTGAACTATGTCTCCATAGAGATGCAATAGCTTTGCCTGGAATGTTCCACAGTATTTTTATATAATGAAGACAAGCTGGTGACACCACCAGGCCAAATTACAGGTCAGGTCTGTGACTACTCATAGTAACATTGTATGTTTTCAGAATGTGTGTTTTCAAGGTATAAAGGTACCTTGAATATATAGGTAAAAAAAACATCAGCATTTGAATAAATGTTAGATATGTTTAATACCACACTGTGCAACATTCCACGCAAAGTAATGACTTCCCCATGGAGACAAGATAAGATAATCCTTTACTTGTCCACAAAGGGGAAATTACAGTGTTGCAATGCAAAGTTCAAGAACAGCAGGAGAATAGGAAGCATGCAATAAAAATCAAGCTAACTATTAAAATAATATTAAACAACAAGCAGGCAGCAGACCCCCCCACCAGAAAAGTTACATAGTGTACCTTTAATATGACCATTTACCTTTAAGGCAACCAGTTTAACATTTTGGCTAGCATCGACCAAACCTTACAACCTTGGCAAAAAGAAAATAACAAAAATAAAAGTTTTCCCGCACTCCATCTGCACTTGCCTCCATTAAAAGTCCCCATTTTCACTCATTTTGAATTATGTACCATGCGCCCCGGACAGCCAGGCCATAAAATCTAAAATATCCATTCTGTCTGCATCCTGGGGGTAAACGGCTCCTCTCTCCTCGGCTGGCTCCCTCTCTAATAAAGTGCGTGTCCGGAGGTGGTCTGCAGCTCCGGGCTGTGAGGATACTGATGTGAAGCTAGCTATACGGTGGCCGGCACTAGCTAGCCAACAGCCCGCAGCTATATTTGGGAGCGCGTCATCTATACGTCTGCCCCCGGGACGCTGTTGACTTTAATTATAGATCCACGGGACATCAGTCAGCACTAATGTTAGCCTTGTATTACACATTAAAGCTCCTGTCCTCGCGGCATCCCCTAAGTCCCACTATGTGCTGGAGTCTAATTCAGCCGCTGTACAGAGAGAGCGCTAATGAAGCAGATAAGTGCAGATGAGATATCAGCGAGGAGCGAGGTAAAACTACACTATTAGGACCAAAGAAAGAGTAGTTAGAAAGAGGTTGGCTGTGTATGTTTGAATGCGGTGTGCTCTAAAGGCTAAACCAGGGCTGTCCATTTTTCTTGACCCTCGTTTAATCCTTTATCGTTCAAACTTAGAGAGCCCATATTAGACTATTTTCTGATCTATGTTATAATGTTGTTTCCTCATCAAAAATATACGTGGAGTTGTTGTGTTTCATTCACACATAAACTCTGCAAATTTAGGCTGAGTTGTTCTCTCAAATAGAAAACACACTGTTCCACCTTGTGATGTCATGTGGTAATACAGGAAGTGCTCCAATGTGTTTTTAAACTCCATACACCTTCACTAGAATGATTTGGATAATTTCAGCCCTGGATTTGTCCATCTCTACTGAACTAAAGGTAAAAGGTAGCTGCTGACTTAAAAAGTACTGCTTCATGACATCACAAGGTGGAACAGAGCATTTTGGATTTTCAAGATGTAGACAGACTAATAATAAAGGGTTACTCAAAGGGTTACTCAAACATGTACAAATGAAACAAAACACAACCGCAAACAAACAAATGTTTTTTGAGGAGGTAACAACATTATAACATGACTTAAAGCTCACAAGAGTTCATTTTGCACAATAGAGGACCTTTAAACTACCCATTTTGATATGAGACAGACCTGATATTAAAGAGGGGGCATTACAGTTGGGGATGTATGGGGTATTAACTGTAACACATAACATATTTAGATCACCATGTTACCTTTTACTGGTTTGAAAATTAGTGTGCCACTTCTGTGAGAGGAAGGGCTGAGCAGGGAGGGGATGTGTGGTGGCAGCAAGAGGAGCACTGCAGAGAGCTTCCTGGTTATGTAGGCTTGTGGGCGGAGCCTTAGACAAGACACATGGTGGTATATCTAAATGGCAAGCTGGGTCAAATTCAGAGGACTAATCTCAACAAAAGCTTCAGTTATAAAAGACCATGTCGTCAGATCAGGAATATCAAAGGCTCACCAACACTCATCTGCTCTGTCAGTGCGGTACATGTGGTACATGTGGTACATGTGGTAGATGTTCCCCATCGTGCTCATAACACACACGAGCTATGACTTAATTCTTTTTATGGAGTATTAACTGATAACATATTTAAATGTTCAGCTATATTCACCAAAAAAACATGTTAATATGTTTTAGAAGTTTCACTTGTGTTTTTGAAGCTCTGAGTCTCCCCTTCCTTTGCTCTCTGTGCCAAGTCTCTCCCCCTTCAGAGCACTACCAAAACGTAATCAGCATGCATCCTGCTAATGAAACTACTGCACGTCGCATCAGGTCTACAGTTTTGTATCATGCTTTTATATCTTTATGGAGAATTGTGGGAGCATGGGTGACGTAGGCTTATGGGCGGAGCATTGCACAGAATCTTACAGCTAACCGTAAGGAGGGTTCAAACAAGGCCCGGGAGAGATCACTAAATTAATGAAACTTGCATGGATGACATCTAAAACTCCTTGAGGCATGTTTTTGATGAGGGAAGGGACAGCATTATAACAAGGTAGAAATAAAATGATTTTGCTTAATATCCCCTCTTTAAGGTCATATTCCTTTTTATTATGTTGCCAACACATATCTGTCATTCTAACCTCATTTATAAATGCATATTTAGTCCACTTCATAATTTTAAAATATGAAATATCAATGCTAAGTTGCCAAAAGTATTTTAAAAAGTTCAAATAACACATATAATAGAAGCACTTAAAATGCCATGTGACAAAAGAGAACTATTAAGCTCATGCAGAACATCACTGGAAAACTAAGAACAATTAAAAAAACTTAAAGGTTCTATATTACACAAAATGTATATGAGCTTTAAGCTATGTTAGAATGCTGTTACCTTATGAAAAACATGCCTGGAGTCCTGTTTTGTTTCATTCACACATGTCTGTATAATCCTTAACAGCCAGCTTTTACATGTACTTCAATAGAGATTGGAAATTCCAAATGATTCTAGTGAAGGTGTATGGATTTTAAAAACACAGTGGAGCACTTCCTGTATTATCACATGACATCACAAAGTGGAACAGAGTTTTTTTCAGTTTGAGAGAAGAACTCAGTCTAAAAAGGCAGGGTTTATATGTTAAACATGTGTGAATGAAACAAAACACAACACCAGGTCTGTTTGTGATGAGGAAACAACATTATAACATAGATGAGAAAATAGCGTAATATGGGTCCTTTAATGTGATTTAACTGACTATATATATAGTCCCTCTAAACTTTTCCCTTAAAAACAAATACAGAAATCTCTTAGCAATCTCTATGGAGACAAGTAGGTAACACTACCAAACTATTTTTGGCAATAAAACCCACCACTGCAAAACTTTTAAAGAGGGGGTTTTATCCAAAATCGATTTTTTGGAGGGGGCTTTCTACAATGTTATAATGTTGTTCCCTCATCGAAAACATGCCTGAAGCGATGTGCAGTACTTTTATTAGCAGGGACTCAGAGCATCAGAAAGGAAACTGAAACTTCAATGTTATTTTCAGCAAATATATCATTTCCAAAACGATACAAGGTAACATGGTGATTAAAATATGTTACGTGTTAACCATTAATACCCCCTTTTAAGTTTTAACTTAAAGAACATCAGACAAGTGGAAGGTAAATTGTACAAATTTAGTGTACCAATGGTTAGCACACTGCTTTCTCTCTTTCTTGGACTAGCTTAGCTCTCTGTTGACACCTCAAAAGTACCTCTTAAACATCCGCGGTGACAAATCCGCCATGCCCTGACAACGGCCCGGGGCAACACTCCAACCTCTCCTGGTACACCTACGGGCACCGCAGCCATTACCTCCATCGGGCCCCTTGGAGCCTGTGGTCACATACGCACACACCCTGACACACGCGCGAGGAGAGGTGCTGATGCAGGCTTACGAGGTACTTCCTGATGGCGAGAATATTAAAAATGTTCCTATGGGGGCCGCCTGGGAGACTGTCCGATTTGATTGTGCGGGGGACAGGAGCTAGTGCTAATACTTCAGAGGAGACTTATTGCAGTTTGGAATATGTGCACATAGGCAGTTTTGGTTATCACGTCCGGCCATGTATTAGATATTAACATGGGTCTAAATATAGCGGGTAACTGGAGGAGCATGTGTGGGATGGCGACATGCTGCTAAAATGTTGGCGGAGCAAAAGTTAAGGATTACAAGTTTTTCATAAGACCAGCAAGTTCAAAATGTGAGTAACTAGGGAAAACTTCCTTTTTTAAGTGGTAATTATATAAATGCTAGATAGATACATTTAACCCCATACTGTTGAACATTCCAGGTTAAACAATGACATCTCCATGGAGATAAGAAGTTGGCAGTCCCAAGAAAACATTGCAAAAATACTAACCAACTGACAATGCCAATAAGCCATAAATAATCCATATGCACATTTGTTCAGACAGTCCTCTCTCTCCCCCTCCGGCGCCTTAACCTCCAGTTAGCTCTATGTTTGATCGCCCATTCCTGGCTCACCTCCGCTTGTCCGTGCCATCCCTGTTAAACTACCCATGTGCGCCGCATTACCACAGCGCTCCGATTCCTTTGTGCCATAACAAGCTCCCCAGATTAATTGCAACACTTCCAGCAACGAAATAAAAGCGCTTTTTTTTTTTTTTTTTTTTGTCTGATTTTCCAGCGAAATATGCCACTAATGACTGGATGTAAGCTCCCCCTCCTCCTCTCCTCTGCTGTGTATGTGCCCAGTTAGCTAGCAGCCAGTGTGATGTGATGAAAGAACAGATGCACAGATGGGTAATGGTCAATGGATGATTTCAATTGTGATTGTTTAGAAAAATGACTCATAAATGATTACAGTTGTCGTGATGTGGAGCTTTGGCTGGGTGAGGACTGTTGGAACAGTCAAAAGTTTGGACACATCACATGTTTTTCTTCATGTTCTAGTTACATTGTAGATTCTTACTGAAAGTATCAAAGCTATGAATGAACACGAGCAAAAACACATTCTGAAGTGCAATATATTGCTGAAGTAAATCTAGACGATAAACGATAATATTGAAACCAAACCACAAAACAGAAATACCCCCCAAAAAACAATTCTAAATGTACAACATTGTTAAAAACATGAGCAGGTATAAACACATAACAGAATGGAACACTTATGTACTTGGTTTGTATCTATAATGAGTCAGAGAAGTTCATAATTCATAAAACAGTCTATAGCTTAAATCTGAAAAATGTTCCCACTAGTACAAAGTCCTCATGAGAAATTCTGACCCCCAAAAAGTACTATTCTATCTGTTATGTATTGAACCATGAGTTGATATAGTGATGAACACATATGGAATGTAGTAAACCAAAAAAAAAAAAAAATGAAAGAACTCAAAACATGTTTTAGATTTTAGATTCTTCCAATTAGCTACCCTTTGCTTTGATCACTGCTTTGCACTCTTGGCATTCCACTGATGAAGGCTGCAGGCTGACAGGCACAGCTGTGAAGTGAAAACCATTTCAGGTGAGTTCATCAAGAAAGTAATAGAGAGAAGGCCAAGGGTTTGCAGCAATGTCAACAAAAGGGTGACAGTAGCTCAGATGGTAGAGTGTTTGTCCATTGATTTGAAGGTTGGGGGTTTGAATCCTGCTCTCAACATAAACATCATTGGTAGATTAGTCAGATCAACTGACCCACAGGTTGGCAGTGTGCAATTAAAGCTCCCACTTTTGCCATAAATGCGACTAAACTGGCAATTCTTTGTTAAGGGAAATTCCGGGAATTCATTTCAATGGAGAATTTGGGAAAAGTTTTGCTGCTAAAATCTGATATAAAGTAGTGCTGATTTGTGTAAAATGTTCAGTGTTTATGTGACCAACAAGTCAACACTGCACCGATTCTCTGGGAGGCTTTTAAATGGCTTTGTAGTCCATATAGACTTTTGCTGTCAAGCTCCATGCAAAATTATACAATGACAATGGTGGGGCCCAAGGCAACTTCCAGAATAAGGTGAATATAGTGATTCTCCCTGTGCCCCATAAAACATAGAAAACAAAACAAACATGGCTTCCTCAGAACAGTTCTAATGACTGGGTTTTATCTAGGGGGCGACATACTCTCCAATCAGCATGAGCGTGTGTGCTGAGGGCCACTGCAAATGCGTTTCACAGCAGACACATGTTCCTCTCTGCTGGAGCCGTGGTGTTTGGCGACGAGTTGGACCAGAGCAGCCAGCTCGCCTTGGCACCGGGCAGCATCAGTCCTGCCCATTCTGATCTTTCAGCTCCACCTCCATACGCCAGCTCTGGTTTAATGCATTTCTATAACAGGGTTTGGGCTGACCCGACATGCCAGCGGAAATAGAATGATATGGATCAAGCCAGTTATCATTAAGGGAGACATATGGTTTAATGTTGTTTCCATAGGGCAACAGTGACCAGTGTTTACCCTCCAGCCAGAGGGTAGCTGGTTCAAATTCTGCCAAAGCACATGCTGTTGTTCTGTTCCCAGGTAAGATTCTTAACACTCATTGTCCTAATCACATGACAGAAAGGAGTTACTCTTTATTTTCCAGCACTTGCTACTTTGTAATAGCATGTTATTACAAGCTCAGAACCTCCAGAATTCACTCACTGAGCTGCAGAGGCTGCACTAGCACTGATTCAGTTTAAACCAACTGTATTTCCTATAAATAAATGGGACATCATGTCAAACGTTTTTTAGTAGTTAACAATAAATCTGCAATAGAATTGTCCATTTAAAAAAAACTTGTTGAAATTAAAGAGGTATATGGGGGTATTATGCAAAATCTTTTTTTTTTTTTTTGCTTTCTACCATGTTATAATGTTGTTCCTTCATCAAAAAACATGCCTGAAGAGGTTTTAGAAGTCATCCATGCATGTTTGTGTAATCTAGCGATCTCTCCCAGGGCCTGTTCGAACCCTTCTTACAGTTAGCTTTAAGATTCTGTCCAATGCTCAGCCCACAAGCCTGTCACCCATGCTCCCACATGACAATTCTCCATAAATATACAAAAACAGGATACAAAACTGTACACAGCAACTTGACAAACCTGATGTGATGTGCAGTAGTTTCATTAGCGGGATGTTACACAGCACTTGACAAACCTGATGTGATGTGCAGTAGTTTCATTAGCGGGATCCACGCTGATTGTGTTGTGATAATGCTCTGAAGGAGGGAGCAACTTAGTCAATGGATTTTTAAAGTTCACTTTTCCATGACTCCTCTTTTTTTTCCAAAATGCTGTAATCCGCTATGTTATCACAAACACTAAACCTTGTTTTTTTTATACAGTACTATGTTTTAAGCTATAGATAGGAAATACTAATGTAGAGAAGGCTCATAATAGTTTAAAAGTAAAAAAAAAAACAAAAACAAAACAGCAGATTTGGTCCCATTGAAGTGGTGTGAGAGCATGTTGTGTTTGTGCCACAGTGGAGTTGTCACACTTGGTCTTCCGCCTGTCGCTCCTTCCAGAGACTGTTGAACATACAATAGTAGAGATTGGCAGAGCTGAAGTTTTCTGGTTTCTAAGCTGCAAGTCTCCGCCAAGCATCCACCGCGCTGTGCCAGACCCAATCCGTTCAAAAGTGCGGCTGCAGAAAACAGTTTAGTGGGAAAGTTGTGAAGCTATTTAATTCAATGAGCACAATCCAAAACATGATATTTCTTCCTTTGACCTACACGGCAAAACTGTGTTCATAGCACAATAGAAAAGACCGGGAAACTATTAGCAATTAGCGCAATGAGCCTCATTAGCTTCTTGTGTGTGTGCAACTTTTGATTGATTGGTTGCGGAAGTAAAAAGCCAATATTTACAAGTCAATATTAGCCCAGAACTGTGTGTTTCTCACTACAAAAAAGATACATATGCATTTGAAGTTTTGCATGGACTGTCCTCTTTCCTGCTCAACTCCATGGATACGATGTTTTTGGCCTGTAATGTTCCACAGTATGGCATGAACGGAATCTACCTATCAGGCTTGCCCCTCCTTAGATCTGACCTGTAGGTTAGCCTAGTGGAGTCACCTGCTTGTCTCCGTGGATATAGATACGTTTAATGCCATTCTGTGGAACATTCTAGTTAAAGCAATACTATCATTATGGAAACAAGCTGGTGGTGGTGGTCTATACTGTTACATATTGCAGAACAAAGTGTATTTTATTTATATTAGATTAGAAAATGTAATAATCACTGTAAACCAATAACACAGTTCCAAGCCACTTTTGAATGCACTCTCTCTCCTCTCCTTCCTAACATTTCAGCAGCACATTGTAAACCTCCTCTTCCACATCTCCACCACAGCAGTAGTGCCAACAGCCTCCTCAGCCTCTTCATCTTCTCTTCATCGCTCCAAGTGTCTAGACATTGGTGGGAGTTATATCCCTGAATAAATATTTACTGGGGTCTAAGTGTCAATCTATTCAATACACTGTTCTCTCTTAACTCATTTATTTGTGTTCACCTTATTCTGGAAGTTGCCATGGGGGCTGCCATTGTCGTTCGGGCTGTATTATTTTGAATGGGATTGCTGATCTTGACAGCAAATAAGTTCTATACGGACTATAAAGCTGTTTTAAAGACCCCCATTGTTGACTTGTTGGTTACATGAACATAGAATGTTTTACACAAATTAACTTATTTTATATCATATTTTAGCGGCAAAACTTTTCTCAAATTCTCCATTTAAATGAATGCGATTCCCGTTTAACTGGAATTGCCACCCCAAAGACACATTTAGAGGCAAAAGTGGATGTGGTGGAATAAGGTCCATTAAGACCCTAAATTATGTAAAAATATATGACCTTTAAAGTTGCATTACCCAATTTCACAATATGAAAGGAGGAAATAAGCTGAGCTTAATAAAACCAGTGTTTTATTAATCTCAAGATCTGGAGATGATCATGTAGAGCGGGTTAATGCAAACATTTTAAGACCAATATGACGAGGTTCACTGCAGTAGTTACAGAGAGAGGGGTGACAATTTTTCAGTGCACAAAGAGAATTGGAGCCAGAGTCGATGAAGCTGGACGCATGCCCATGATCACTTCCTATTTGCTAGCACATTAGCTATGATTACAAAATTACAAAAGAACAAAATACAAAAATAAAGTGAGTTAACCCACTTTCAAGTTTGTCATTGCAAAAATGCAACTGGCTCTGAAGCTATAAATGACCCCACATCACAGGTAGCCTCCGTGAAAACAAAACATACCCATAATAATAAACAATGACTGGACTGTTCCAACACACCCTGGCATTTGCATTGACCCGAGCGGCGCCACAGTACCAGATGGTTCTTAAGTTGCCTCTACTCTCCTGCTGTCAATTTAGTTCCAAAACTGAGACCTCCCCAATCGCACAATCACTTCTCCAACTCCGAGATGAAGTAGACTACCAGCGCGCACCCTGGTTCATTAGGTCCACCCAGAAAGAATGACCGCCCCGAGTCATCCTGAACCCGCTAAATTGTCGAAATACCACTAATGCAATTCCACACGCGCCTCATTACTGGCCCACTGTATCGACTATATTTAAGGAGAGAAAGAATGATTATTCAAAGGATCAAATCAATTCGGCACATAATGCTTTCACTCAAGTTGTAATCAGCGCGAGCTAAATGTGCTTAATGGCAGTGAGGGCAGCCGAGCGGAAAAGCACCGCGATGGAGGTGGTCGTGTCAATGACAAGTCCCACTGCGGTGTCTGCTGGTGTCACTGCAAAGACACAAGGGAAACCAATACTGACATAAGTGATGGTAGGATGGCTGGAAATATGCACGATACATGTTTATAAGAAGAAGGAAGGTTCCGGTTATTATCCAGACTAAACACCGGATAGGCCAATGATGTCTTCTTTTGTTCTTGGAATGCAGCTTTATAATGTGTCATTTATCATATGTGGACTTACATTAAAGGGAGAGTGTTATGCAAAATCTACACCCATGCTACCACTTGACAATCCGGATGTGATGTGCAGTAGTTTCATTAGTGGAATGCACACAGATAGTGTTGTGATAGCACTCTGAGGGGGAGTCACTTAGCACGAAGAGCAAAAGGAGGGGAGATTCAGATCGCTAAAACAAAAGTGAGTCTTAATAAACATGTTAATATGTTGTTTTCGGCAAAAATAGCATTTTCAAAACAATAAAAGGTACCATGGTGATCTAAACATGTTATGTGTCAGCAGTTAATACCCCATAGTAATAACATCTTAAAGATTAGCAGCTGGCACACCAAGGAGTGAAGCTGTTTTAATCAGGATAAAAGTACAGTAGTACTTAGTAGTAGCTGTTGATGC
The DNA here is from genome assembly GCA_000787095.1 of Periophthalmodon schlosseri. Taxonomy (NCBI): domain Eukaryota; kingdom Metazoa; phylum Chordata; class Actinopteri; order Gobiiformes; family Gobiidae; genus Periophthalmodon; species Periophthalmodon schlosseri. Next base: position 20,684 of record JACM01022857.1, read on the forward strand.
CAAATGTGGTCGACAGGACATTGAAATGATATAATAATCGATTCTAAAACTAGGATTGAAACTAGATACTAACTCAGTACTGAAAAATGTAACCTTTCCTAAATAGTTTTAGAATGTCTTGATCTTATGAACTATAAGACCACATGATAACGTTAATGAAGCTAATATTATTTTATTCTATATATATTTTTATAATTGTGCTACAGAAATTTGTATTGAGCATTTTCCTTAGCATCAAAATCAACTATCTGTTTTTGTATGAAGAAACCACACAACACATAAAGGAAAGTAGAGTGGTTTGAACAGTACATGAAATTTATCTAAATCAAAGTAATCTATATCTATAAACTGTACTGACTTTAATAGTATGTATAGAACAGTTTTTAGGGATAACATTCATGAATTTTTGAATGAAAATCATTTGTGAATTAAAAAATATCAAAAAATGCAGTAGGCAATGTAAGTACTAATCCTGCGCCTGACCCATTTGATTTCCAGTCATTTCCAGGTAAAATAATTGAACAGGGCACTAATCACAGTTTGAATCAGGCTAAAAGTACAGCTCAACTGGACACTGAGGTGAATGAAATATAAAGACAATAAAACAATCTAGGCAGATGTGATTTTGAAAAATACATAACTTTGAAATCCTATCCATCAAATGTGCTACTCTGATTGAGGAAAAAAATAAACCAGAAAAATATTTCTTTCCAAAAATGTGCTTGCCATAACAGCACCACCCTCACCAGTGGCACCAGTTCCGTGGCTGCCGCTCAGTTGTGATCCAGGGGAGGCATCTCTTGGCACGGACACAGCACCCCGCGCCTTTATCAGCACTTTGTCAGCCATTTCCAAACAGGATGGAGCAAAGCTGATTAGTCTGGCTCTGCACTGCCTCCACCGCTGCACTCACACATGAATCACGCCTAATTCAAGCAAATCGTGCTAACGTAGAGTGGCATTAGCCTAAATGGAAGGTGTCATTCCAAGACCGCTCGGTTTTTCACCTCCGTGTGTAGGACATGGAGGTCGCAACATGTGCCGCACCGCATGGGCCAGCTCCGGGGCAGCGAGGCCAGGATGGAGAGCCCGGTGGAGCGCCCAGGTGGACTGACGCACCGGCTGTATGCCCCGCCACCAAGATCGGTCAAGTGGAAGAGGCAAGTGTGAGTGTGCGTATATGCATGTGTGTGTGTGAACGAATGTGTGTGTGTGTGTGTGTGTTTGTGTGGATATGCAAAGAAGTGCAATCTGGAAGCTGCTGCAGGCGATGGCCTCTTTGACGTGATAGATTCCCGGAGCAGTGCACAAGCAGAGCCAGGAGGGAGCCAGTCAACATCCTGCCACATGCCCTGCCGTTTATCTGCCCAAGTCCGCCCGTGAATATGCAGCTCTGAGAACTAGGCTGAAAAATGGGAGTCTTTTAAAACATGTCTTCTACTTCTGAATACATTTGTGGTATATCGCGAATGTGGTAAAGTGAACGGATGAAAGTAAATGAGCATTTCACATACAATATTTGGTAACATTAAAGGGCACATATTATGTATTTGTACTGTTATTGGCCTTTAAAGGAGCAGTATGTAGCCTAAACACTGTTTTAAAAAAGGACTACCATACCAACTGAACCTGGGTTGCCAGAGCCTTAACCTGCAGTTAGAGACACGTACAAGTGTGTCTCATTCTCAGTATATGGACAGGCCTCATGTGAAAGAACTTCCAGAATTCACTCACTGAGCTGCAGAGGCTGCACTAGCACTGATTCATGACTGGCTACAGTTGCGGGGGTTTAGGTAGTGACCAGAGAGAGGCATTTTAGGCTTAAATCAACTGGATTTCAACACTGAAACGGGTAGCACAAATGAGAGACTCATGTGAGGCTCATTCTGCTTTCTGATTGGTTAATAATACACCAAATTATAACATAAACAAACAAATAAACTTGGCTATCACGTCCAATGTGATTAATCAACAACAAATTAGAATGACAGTTGTTATTAGTAAAAACAAAACAGTAACACGCTGTCCCTTTAAATATGCTTTTGGGTGCCCAAAGGACGCTCATCCTTTTCATGTTTAAAACTTTAAATAAAACTCACACATCGCCCATCCCTGAACTCTTCCTCTCAGTCTGTATGTCTGACATAAACTATTTGTATTCACAGAAAGCTCAATGCTAGCATCTTTCACCATCTATTTCGGCGGAACCAGCTCTATATGTCACCAAAGTCCAAAAACGCATTCTTATAGTGTTTTCCCATTCAAATGCTATTGTGCTGAAATAGCTTCTTCGCTCCCCTGCGGCTTCCCAGATGACACCCAGGTACCGTTTACTGTATACGGCCATGCAAATATTTCATTATATTCAAGTTGGATCTTGTTTCTTTAGACAAATTTGGTCATAGCTGCGAGATATAAGATCACTGCCTCTTAGGAGCAGGAGACGAGACTGAGCCAGTAGGGGAAAAATTCAATCCAAATTCTGCACTTTGAAAAGCCGATGGATACTGAATGCAAATAGCAGTGTTTCTCTGAGTTGTGATTTATGGCTATGTGGAGTGCATTGAACGGAGTGACTCTTAGGTATTGGAAAAAAGCAACTCGACAACAAAGTGGGAGAAAAAGAGGGGGGGAAGTGGACAACCTTGACGCGTCCTTGGTGGGAGCAGAGAGAAAGAGAGACAGATAGGAGTTGGTTTGGGAGGGATGGTTTCGGTGGTGGAGCGGTGGAGGTGTAGTTGGAAAGGACTTAAATATCACTGGGGCGCTATGCCATTTGGAGGCAGTTAAATAAAACACAATGATTTATCAATGTCAGATCTTTGTGACCTATGCTAAAGTTCAGGGAGATGTTTTGTATTGGTAGGTTGCTGGAGTACAAAGTGGATTCTTCACTTTTTAGCATGTGTAGCCTTGTGTCTGTGTCTAGAAGGGTTTCAGCCAAAATCCAAACATAGACAATAAGCAAATACTGCAGCTAGGTACTCCTGAAAGTAAACGCAAATTTCATATGGAATCAAAAAAGTTCAGCTTACCACATACCGAGTTCCTCAGTTGTTTTTTGGTGTGGGTGGGATTTGCTAGGGATTCAGAATATACACTTTTCCAATACTATACAAAGATTTGAGTCTGGTCACTGGAGATCAGATAAGCATGATTGACAGGTGAATTAGCCACACATTAGGGACACGCATGGTCCATCTGTATCAAACAAATATGGCTGCTTATGAGGAAAAAAGAAAGGAAAAATATGACAAGGGACTGAAAAATTGCGGATTTCTGCTGAAACAATAAGCGAAGCACTAAACTCTGTTAATCTGAAGTGAGCAAAATGTAATTTTGTTTCTAAATGAAGGGTGACCAATGAGCTCCTACATTTCACATGTCATTGATATAAACAAATCTGATTGGAGGATCATGTTCTGGGTTCTCGCTTGATACACAACAGAGGATGTGGTGACAAGACTGATATTCCTCTGTTTAAAAAATACAGAGTACAGTTTGCCAGGCAAGGTTGGACTGGGACTGGGTTTCAAATAAGAATAATTGAATACATCTGAAAACATAATGAATACATTTGATTTTTTCTGTAATCTGTATCAGTATAGAATTTATTTATTTTTTAATTTCTAAGGCATTTTTCTGGTGAATTTTCTCTTGCTCTTCTCGTCTTATGCTTTTGCAACAATGCATTTTCCCCACTAAACCCCACTTAACCTGAATTTGTGATATTAATGGAACAGGAAAAGATTGCAGGGTCTGAAGTTTTTATCCTAAGTGATGAATATCAAAAATCGCAAAAATATAAAGACTATTCCTGTATTTATATATGTAACAGAAATGGTTAAAAATACAGTACCAGTTTTTTTAGTGTCTTAAAAATGTCAAAAACAGAACTGGTCCATGCTAAATGGTTTCAGTGGTCCAAATTGGTCCTAATTATTCACCACGATGAGTTTATAAGCACTTTTCACAACTCTGAGACAACATTGGAGTTTTGGCGCGATGCTAAAGCTAACAACAACTCGTCTCTCCTTTTCAGTAGGTTTTATCCAGAGGTAGTGTGAAACTGAACAGCCATGCCAAGCCATCCTTCACCATAACGACACATCAATCTCAAAGCCCATGAATGCACCGTAGGACAGCTGCCATGATCTGCCATCTCCGTCATACATGAACAGGTCCCTGAACACCACATGAGGAGAGACAGACTGACAGACACTAAGGAAAGACAGATAGAGTGAATGAAAGAGTGATCGGCAACTTTGGAAATTTGGTTGTATAAAGGGTAGTCTATTTTTCCTGCTTCATTTTAAGGCAGGAAGTAAATTAAATTATATATAATTTAATTAATCGTGTTACTGAAAGAGATGGACTTTAGATTTTATATTTGTTCAAGAATCTAGATAATTACTCAATGTAAAAAAAAAAATAAACAAAAAGAAAACAGCTGTATTTTAAAGACGGCGCTGGTGCAAAATTCAACCCAATTTTGAAAGACTTTTTGAAAGACTTAGCAATGTTAAAATGAAACAGCAAAAAATGGTGTTTTTAAAACTATAATTCACCAAACTATTAAACAAATATTGCCAAATTTGGACTTCTCTATGTGGTGGACAGCCCATAGTCTGCATTCATAATCCACAGTGTCATACATGAACGCCGCATAGACAGTGATGGAGGGAGACCTGAATGCCACACACAGGACAGACAAACTGACAGACTGACAGACTGGTGGAGGGGGCAGAGTGAGAGGTTGGCACTTTTTTTCTCCATGCGACAATCTCTGAGTCCGTGTCTGATAGTGCCAGGACTGATGGTGTAAGGGAGACACAAGGGGGAAGAAGGGGTTAGAGCCATTAAATATACTTTACTTTTTATATTGTGTTTAATCATCTTTTTAAAGGGGCTGTATTATGCAAAATCAAGCTTTTAACCATGTTATAACATTAAAAATAATTATATTTCAATTGATTCATACATGCAAGCAAATGATGTACAATTTAATTATAGGCTTTCGCATAACATTAAAGGGACACACTAGCAAAATGAGCTGTTATGAGCTTTTAACCACGTTGGTGTTCCCTTGTCATTCACTTAGTCAAAGATGTAGATTGTGATTTATGCTTGTATGAGTGATGTTATGTTATAATGTTATGTTATGTTACAGTTTTATACTAAAAAGCATTATATGTCCTCTTTAACTTGGATATATACCTTTTTATGTTGTGTTTGTATGTCTGACCTTGAGGAGGAAAAAACAACACTTTGATGCTTTGCTCAGTGTATTGAAAGTCTCGTCACTCCCCACATTACACATGGTAATGCACTTACAGTATGGATATGTTATGTGCATAATTTGACACATCAGAACCAAGAGGCGCAGTGATGTTCAAATAAAAATAGAAACAAACCCGACATGTCTGATCCAATACTTTAACACTGACTTTACATGGCACATCACCAGGTCAGAATACACTGTCTGGAATTTTAAAAAGCCACTACCTGGATTTAAAGGGCCTTTACCCCTTTTTTTACTATGTATTTGAGTAAATTGATCTTGTTCCAGTACAGATATAATTAGCAAGTGCCTGGTTAGCATGCTAGCTGCTGTTAACATTCCTGTGATGGCAAAACACCGGTCTGGCCTCTGAAAGTTGTGAAAAGCCCTTATAAACTCATCGTGGTGAATAATTAAGATGCTCGGAATGCATAAGGTAACTTTGGACTTTGGAAACTACTTAAAATGAACAAGTTCTGTTTTTTCAACTTTTGAATACAATAACAATCAGGTACAGCACCTTTAACTAAGCACATACTACACATAAAGGCTAGCAACATACTACTTGAGTACTGAAGTATAATAATTGAATACATCAGGCTCACATTGTAAAACATGTGATTGAGCTTGTAACCAAGCTATGTAGCACCATCATAAACATACCTGGAATTGTGCTTTACTTCATTCAGTTATGTTTAAATAAGCTTGTCAGTTTCACAAAACTCACCTTTCATTGGTGTATGTGTTTTTTTAGGTTCATACAACTACACCAAATTCACTATTCAGCTTAGGTCAGCTGTACTCCTCCAGAGGAGTCCTCTAGAGTCCTCCTTTTTGCACAATTTAACCCTCCACAGGTTTGGGGAGCTGTGGCCCAAATAGCCCCTCTCCTAAGCACTCCTCATGTCTGTGGAGTAAGTGCCATTTTGTTACCACTATTTGTCTAGTTGCTCGCCTGGCAAATCCAGAGTGATCTTTTTATGTATTTTTTTTTATACAGATTGAGATCAGTCTGGTTCTCATGCCTCCGTCACTGTCAAACGTGATGTTTAATCAGATTTGTTTTTTTCAGTGACACATGTGAAACGACGGAGCTCATTGGTCACCTCTGATTTACAAATAAAATCACATTTATCTCACCTCAGATTAACAGAGTTTAGTGCTTCACTCATTGATTCTGCAGAAATCCACACTGTTTTTTTCTCCTTTATTCTGTCCGATACGGGGGACCATGCGTGTCCCTGATTGGCTAATCCACCTGTCAGTCACGGCCATTTGAAAACAAGGAGAGTCACTGGAGACCAGACTCAGATCTTTGTAAAGTACTTTGTCATGAAATATCCAAAAGGTAAATTCACAAATGTTTAACCTAATAGTTTCTATCAGTGACTAGACCAAATAACTCACTGTATTACAACAAAATCTGCATTTGAACACTATTCATTTTAGCTGCCCCACACCTGTGTTAAATATCACTAGCCTATAGAATGTTGTGATGTCATCTGAAATGCAGCAACTGGGTCCCAGGCATTCTAGCTGCAGCTCCAAAACCTCAAATCGTAAGCTTTCAACATATTGGAATTTTACGATTTCTGCTCAACAATCAACTTTACAACAGCCAATCAGAGCAGCCAGTATGCACTAGGCCCTTGCCTAATGATGGCGCAAACTTTCTCTTTATCATCGTCTTTTATCTACAATAACTGTAACAAGCTCCTTACCACGCCGAGTGAATAAAGCACTTTGGGTCTTTACAAACAGGATTTAATTTACATGTGTTTCTTATTTTTGTTTCATTTTCTCTGTAGATAAGAGGGCCCTGTATGCTTGTGTATTTGTTTTCATTATGAGCCCTCTCCGTGCACTTGTACCAAATCTTTCCTGAAATCGACAAGTGTGTGGATAATCAATTTCAGTTCATTTATTGACCCGGGCATTCTTATTACAATTGTTAGTTATAAATCAATGTTTGAAAGTGAATTTTTGCTTTTGTTCACATTAGCTCTGTGTTACCATTAGCATAACAGAGCATAACGGCACATTTATAACTGCAGGGGCTCAACGGCTGTGCAGGAGCAGGTTCACAGAAGTGGATGGACAGGAGGGACCAACTAAAATAACACAAGTACTGCCAATATTTTAACTGCCGGATATTAAAATTTATCCAAACGCAAGGTGCAGCCATGTTGGATTTTCTAACTTGGAACCAGCTCAGGGTTCTGAAATGTTACCTGTGTTTCCAAGTTGAAATTCCGACATGGGTGGGTGTTTCAATGTAAAGTCGGAACTCAGCAAATCTGAAGACCGAGGACAACTGGAACTCACCATTAATGCCACATTTGAAAATGGCAGAGGGCTTTGAAATCCTCTATTGTGCTTTACACCACTCTAGCAGTGTTTTAGCTTAAGATGGGCAATTCTGTATGATTTTAAGATGTTCCAAATCGTTCTCAAACTCGCACTGTGCAATTGAATCTCATACGAAGTTCATGATGGGAGTGTGCGCTTTGTATGGAGCGATGGTCATATATGCTGATCCTGAGGCTGAGCCGGTGAGGGCAGTGTGCAGGGCAGTGTGCAGGGCTGTGTGCAGGGCTGTGGATACGTTTGTGGTCCCATGTTCTTTTTATATGCGCGTGTTTAAACTCCCAAAAAATCATAGAAAAACATTAGCACTGCTTTGTTTAAAGTCTGTCACATTGCCACTAAACTTTTGTGTCTCGTGTGTGCACTAATGTGTTCAGAGACGCGTCAGAGGCTTATCGGCCCAGCTCACCTCCTCCTCTCTCCAGCCCACCAGAGCTGTGTTTACGTTACCTGCAGCTGTATTTTCCCTTTGTTCTGTCGGCTTCAGCAGTGCACGGACCCTCACGACTCAGGACAAATATCAAACATGTGTGATATTCCTGTGACCGCACGATCAGCTGTGCATTCATCATGAGCAGGTCAGCTCCTTACCCCCTGGACACTGTATGACACAGACGCACACAGGAGCTTAAAGTCGGCTTGATTTTGCAACTAAAATTCGCGTCAAAATCGCCCCGAAAATCACACAGTATAAACCAGCTTTAGTTGTAAATTGAAAGCTGGGGTGATTTGACTTGATTTACATAGACATTGAATCTATATGCAGCGTCAAAGCTAGGTGTGCAAAAGTAGTTTTAAAAGCATCATTAATGCATACTGCTAACTTTGTATAATCCTTTGCAATCATTATGGTGCCAGATGGAAAAATGGTGCATTTGAAAGCCTGATATACATAGCACATATTAATACTTTGTGGTAAAGATTCGGTGCGATCTGCATGACAAAACGCGTGTCATTTATAGCTCCACTCTTTTCACTGCTAATCCTTCATTGTCTCGGCACCACTCTGCCAATCTCACGCTTCTTCTCCCAAAACAAAGCAGCCGCAGCAGCAGTAGAGGTGTGGAACTGGTGACGACGTTGCCTGGGATGAGAGGCACTGTGTTGGTCTCATTACAGAGCGCAGAGAGAGAGAGACTATAATCCTCAGGCTCAGACTATAACCGGGTCTGACAGGTGTGGATCATTTTGCAGCACACAGCATTTTAACAGTCACAATCCGGCTAAAGAGATCATTAAGATCTGCAGGAGCCAGTCGCCCCACTGGATTTACATGGAGGCTTCAGCACATTTGCATGCAGTAATGTAAAAGGTGGTAGCTAGGTGACGCTGTAACAAGGTCACGAATGTACCAGTCATTACAATGACTTTGTGAAAAATCTTTATAAATCGTTTTAGAATATTAATCAACACATTCTGATTTATTTTAAGACATTCAAAGAGAGATTTCAAATTTTCTCTCTCTCTCTCTCTCTCTC
>KN473765.1:0-23361 GCA_000787095.1 Periophthalmodon schlosseri
TTTATATTATTATTATTTTTTTATTTTATTATATTTTATTTTTTAACATGTTTTAATTATTTATTGATTATTCATTTATTTATTTATTTTTTACAATATTGTACATTTAGAATACTTTTTGGGGAATAATTCTGCTTTATGGTTTGGTTTCAATATTATCGTTTATCGTCTATACTTACTTCAGCAATGCATCGCAGTTCAAAATGTGTTTTCGTGACAGGCCTACCCTCAAGTCAGTTAGTGAAATATTAATATATACCCGGTAAAGCCGCATTACACGGATCAGTTTCGACTTGGACTGAGACCTTGAACGGTAACATAAATATGCCCATGTTGTTAGCAGTGAAGTTTGGCGAACCCTGTATGTAAAATCGCGGAATCACCGACTTCATTGGTGAAAATATCAGAAAAAAACAACAGAAAAATCACGTTTTCTGAAGTAATCTTAATCTCCAGCTGTAGATCTACAGAAAGACTTCACATGAACACGACCTGTCCCCACGCGTTAAGGGCCTCGTACAGTGTGGCTTGCTGCCTTCTGACTCACGGTGAAGCAGTGATGCACATTTAGACAGCCAAGATTAGCTTTTCTTTTTTTTTTTTTTTCTTTTTACTCACACGGTAACGCCATGCTGTTTTGGTTTTGTAAAAAAAAAAAAAAAAAGCACCCAATGTCTGTCAGTGACGTCTCTCCCTCACCCTCCCAAGGCCCCACCCACCGAGAACTACGGGCTCCACGCTGCAACGGGCAACTGGTCACGCCACCAGAGACACTCATTTGTATGAATTATTTCAACTGCTATTGTCTAAAGGCTGTGTTCATTGTGATCTATCTGGAAAAAAATGAGAAAAGATCAAATAAAAAGCGATTACTAATACCTGTTTGCTCTGTTTCTTGTGCGAGTTGCGTAAGGAACGGCTGGTCGCGGCTCTCGTCTCTCTGCTCCCGCGGGATAACTTTGCAATATGTTCTGTCGGCCAATTATGAGCTGTCAAATAAAGATGGTGTTGTTGACGTGATAGGTGTAAGGATGCTGGGAAAGACCAAAATAGACCCTCATCTCCCACTCCTGCCCACGGGTTTCAGAACGATGAGAAATTAGCCCCGGTTGCCGTAGTGATTAACAATTTAAAGCAAACCTATTCTGCAAAATCGACTTTTTAGGGCTTTTACCCGCGTTATAGTTGTTTCCTCTCGCCATTTACTCGCCCGAAGTTGTATTTGGAGCGATTCGTGCATGTTTGATTCATTTATTGTCGTCTATTTTCGAGACGACATGTTGCCGATCGTTCCCCGTTTTCATCGCCACCGGCACACGCCCACTGCTCTGTACTTACTTTGTTCTCCAATTTTATTTTTCGGCAACGTTGTGAAGTCATTTTGGTACAAATAAAAAAAAACAAAAAACTGCTTGTTGGTGTGATCTGCAGCTGCCGATCGGAGCTGATTCTTTGTCGCGATGACGTTTACGGCGACGTCAGCTCCCATTGGGCACCGCAGTTTTCTACCGCGGAAGTCAGCGAGTTTGTTTCTTTTATTAAGTCGTTCTAGATGAATATTGCGATTTAAAATGTGCAAATTATAACATAATGATCCACGGGTGTCACACATTATAACTATATCCCAGACATAAGCACAATAGGTCTGCTTTAGAATAAAATACATTTTTTGAGTAGGATTGGAAATAGTCCTTAAATATTGGATGTATTTGGAAGCCGAAACCCATGAATAGTTTTAAATACTTGTATGCATACTTCAGATAACTTTGCAGACGTAAAGTAATATACAATCAGCTTTGGGTCTAAATTCTGTGCACATAACATTAATGATTTCTTTTTCTCTATTAGCTCAAGGGCATGTGAAGTTCTGTAAAAAGCAATTTGTCTGAGTTGAGACGGCCGTTTGCATTCAGAGGTCAAACGCCTCTTCAACTTAGAGAAATACTAATCACAAAACATGGCCAACTGCCTACTGTGATCATACTGTGTACTACTACTACTACTACTACTACTACTACTACTACTACCAACTATAGTGTGATCATACACTGCATACTACTACTACTACTACCAACTGCCTAGTGTGATCATACTGTGTACTACTACTACGACTACTACTACTACTACTACTACTACTACTACTACTACTATTATAACTATATCCCAGACATAAGCACAATAGGTCTGCTTTAGAATAAAATACATTTTTTGAGTAGGATTGGAAATAGTCCTTAAATATTGGATGTATTTGGAAGCCGAAACCCATGAATAGTTTTAAATACTTGTATGCATACTTCAGATAACTTTGCAGACGTAAAGTAATATACAATCAGCTTTGGGTCTAAATTCTGTGCACATAACATTAATGATTTCTTTTTCTCTATTAGCTCAAGGGCATGTGAAGTTCTGTAAAAAGCAATTTGTCTGAGTTGAGACGGCCGTTTGCATTCAGAGGTCAAACGCCTCTTCAACTTAGAGAAATACTAATCACAAAACATGGCCAACTGCCTACTGTGATCATACTGTGTACTACTACTACTACTACTACTACTACTACTACTACTACCAACTATAGTGTGATCATACGCTGCTTACTACTACTACTACTACTACTACTACTACTACTACTACCAACTATCTAGTCTGATCATATTCTGCGTACTACTACGAAGAAAGACAACACAATGATGGTTTATTTTTATAGTGCAACACATAATAAAAAGTAATTTAAAATAAGTATAAATAAAAGTACAAAGTATAAATAAAATAATAATTATAATCATAACATCACTTTAGTTCGTTAGTTGTATTGTCCTATGTTCACCCCAGATCCTCTCATCCGCCGCCTCTAACTCACTCTTATGAACTTTAAAGCTACACTGTAACTTCTCTGGTGGAGGCTCTAGGACCTGCTTGTCTCCATGGAGAAGTTATTGCTCTGCCTGGAATGTTCCACAGTATGGCATTAAACTTACCTTTATAACTTTTCACACCAAGTAACACCAAAAAAAACATCCAAGTCTGTTATAGGACTAAACCAGGTCTAAACCGGGACTGAACCAGGCCTAAACCGGGACTGAACCAGGTCTAAACTGGGACTAAACCAGGTCTAAACTGGGGCTACAGAAGCGCTAAACAAGGACTGACCCAAAAGAGGAGAGAAATGTGGATACAAAGGACTTCAGACATCAGTTTAATAAGAACAATTAACTGATTTATCTCCATGGAGACAAGCAGGCGATGCCATCTGGTCAGGACAGGTCTGCGGAGAGGCGAGTGCGCTCAGAGTAAAAAATATTTTCCAGTGCAATAAAAAAACACCTGCAATTAACTACATCCAAAATAAGTTTAATGCAACACTACGGAACATTCCAGGCAAAGGAAAAGAAAAAAAGAGGAAAACAACGTAAGCGAGGGGTCCTGGAAACGGCGACGAGCAGCAGCGGCGTGCGTGGAGCGGACTGAGTGATCGTTTCCTTGTGTTTATGGCGTTAATCTAAGATATCGTTTTACTATGTTTTTATTCATATGTCCTTGTCCATTGTCATGAACTGTGAGTTGTATAAATTGTTTGTTATCACTGACTGCGAAACAATTGCCCTTCGGCGGCCTAATAAAACGTTGAAGGTTGAAGTCGAAAGCGACGACATCCCCATCGTTTCCACTGGTTCGCTCTGGACGGGATCGGTGTGGGCCGCAAGTGTCTGCACTGTCTAAAGTGAAGCGGACCGCCCTGTTTGAGGGGTCTGAAGCGGGCTCTGGAGGGTACTAGCTCCCAGATGGGGGCAGCACGGGACAGATCGCTTTAGCTAAGGCGTGGCTACACAAGAAACGAGATGATTGGACGAGAGAGAAGGCAGACTCGAGACTGCGAAAAGGAGATATAAACATACAATTATAATCTCTCGCCAAACGCTGACTTGATGTCGTATTTCCAGTGACGGCGACTATATATGTTGAGCCGATGTGCGTCGCAAAAAAAGCACGAATGCAACAGCTATTTTCTGTTTATCGATACATGTCATTCGCGTATAAAGATCGAAACTGTTCTGTTTCCAATGCGTAATGCATCTAACATGAACCAAACCCACTGTATTACATAAAGAGAGGTTAAAACGCGGTGTAGAGGAGGAGAGAAGTGAAATAAATGCAGAAAGAGCTAACGATAAACGAGAAGTAGTTTAGTGTTTACGCTAGCTTTAGCCACATCTCACATCGCCACAAACTAAATGTCTTTTTATGAATTGCTCGGCCTTATAATTACAACTATAACTCAAATACGATTTTGATTTTATGTATTAAGAAAACTTTTGTAACGTTTGGGTGACGTCAGTGTCTCACGGAGCAGAGCCCCGCCCCCTGTGCTTGGGGCATGGAAACGCGAATCAAACGGGCCCACTCCAATTCGACCTGAAGCTAACCGTGCCAGTGGAAAATGAGTTACATAGTGCCTCTTTAAGGAGAAAATATTTACTCCCTGCTTAATAATTTCCATATCAGGAGCTATTCACTTCCCGTGTTAGTGGTCTTAATGGTGTGCCTGATTAGATTCCATTGTGGTCACTATGACGCCCATAATTTGAATTGCATAGTTATTAGAGAGTAGATTGCTCTCCCTCCTTACACAATGCTTTTGAATTACCTTTTATGGCCTACTTAGTGTTTTCCAATACAAAATGCCAGGCCATAAAAGCCCAATGATTGGCCATCCGGACTATATCAAAAGGTATTTCTATGACATGCCGTTGTGATAGTGGCGTCTATTTGGATTTCATGAAGCCATCTGCATAGTGCCGCCTTTAAATTGACTTTGGTAATTTGCCAAACTGCAGCTCCTCAAATGCACCCATCAGAGAAAGCTAGATTCTAATTGGAAGAGAAAGGAACACGGTGAGACTTATTTATTGAAAGCATTTTGATGGAGAGCCACGTCAATAGCGTTTGTCATCTTGAAAATACTTTTGGCGTCTGAGAATTAATTAAATGAAAACAGGGCTGCTCTTAAAAAACTCCAAAAGCCATTCAAAATATTCAGGCGGAATTACTCTGTGGGTTATTTATTTGAGAAGGCTCTGTCAAATTAATTTTGACCACAGAGGGAATTTTCTACCCCATACTGATTCTGCAGACCATTTATATTCAGTGCAGCTTTTTCTGTTTGTATCCATCTAGTTTGCCTGGAGGCAGATATTAATTAAAAAGATATCAGAGCTAGCCTTTAGAAAAAAAAAAGAAAAAAAATATTATGTCTGGAGCTACAGCAGATCCATGCAGTGCAATCTCACTCGGTCTCTGGAAAAAGGTGTTTCTTAACCAAAAGTTTACTTTATGACGAATACCAAGCTGTCCTCTCAAACCTAATAGGGACTCAGCCGAAGAAAGAGCAGGAAACCAGGGACGTCGACAGAAATTTGGGGGCCCGAGACAAGAACTCTCATATGGGCCCCCCCTCTAATATAAATTAATAGGATGAAGGTGTCATTCTGGGCTCCTAAAACCCTGGGACCTGGGACAACTCACCTCTTTTTCCCCACTGTCGACTCCCCTGCGTAAAAGAACATAGATTGCGCTGTTTGATGGTAAAATATGTACAGTATAATTGAGTAGATTTGATTGTCAGTTTGCTGTTCTAAATTTTGAAAAATATCTGCCAGGGCAAATTTGTAATTGGCTGCAACATTTTGGAGCAGAAAATATTCCCAAATTAATCTTATAAAGAATGACAATAGTAAATAGTTTAAGTGATGAACTATAAGCTCCACACGGTTAAGGACTCTATATACCACTTGTAATATCAGAAATATTGTCCTACACTTGTGTTGTGCTCTATTCTGCCCAAACAAAAGTCAACAAAAAACAAGATATATGGAAAAAACGTCAATGCCTAGCTCCTCGTCGCACCACATTTTAGTCTTTATTCATTCACAGCTCAATTCTGATGACTAAACTACTCTTTAGCTACACCTGCCCTGGGGTAGACTGACAGAATTGTTCCTGCCAATCTATGCCATCAGCCCCTACGACCACCACCAACCACCCAATCTATACGTTCATGCGTGGGTGAAGTGAGTGAAGTGTCTTGCCCAGGGACACGTCGACGGTACGCACTAGTCGCAACAGGATTTGACCACATACTTTTAAATTGTAGATATCCTGGGTTCTTAGTTTAAATAATGCATATAGTAATGAAGGTGAGATTGCAATGATTCAAATTAGTTATAAAAACATGGTCTCATTGTGTTATTGCAACGATATAAACTCAGTGTAAAGAGACTTGAACCCACCCCAACCCTGCTTTATTCAAACACTGGTCCACGGGATGTATAATTTGTATCTTCTCAACACAAAGACTAGTACGAAACAGTAAGTTGGCGTCCTCATCCACATCAAATGCTTTCTTGCACTGTTCTGTAAGCTGTTTAGTCTTAAGGCTAATGAGTCTTAGATTTGAGAGCAACAGAAGATAAATCAGATTTCTGCATTTTAATCAAGCTTCCTGATCTAAATAACTACTAATGGGATTTAATCAAGTGCTCCTCGGTATCGAGCGAGTAAAAGGCCAAATGGAGAGGAGATACTTCGACTGAACAGAAAGGATTTCATCGTAATGCATTGTTAACATACAAAAGTCTGCTCCTCAGTTGTGCTATAGGCAGGAGGCCAAATTGAAATGTCTCTGTGCAGTTGCTAATGGTGTATTTTAACAAGCGTTTCTAGGCAGTGAGTCTGTTTTGTGATTATTATTATTAAATTGAATTGTTTATGTGGTTTAGACTCGGAATTCTCTGTCTGCCTTGGACATTTGCTTCAACACAATCACTTTGCTAGTCTATGCCATTCGGAGTTCAAACGTCACCCATCACATACAAATGAACGGTGAAGCCAAACGGCATTTTAAGTATGTAACTAGGCCTGTCACAATAACACGTGAGAAATGATAATAACAAAGTAACGCATGAGAAATGATAATATTGAAACTACTTTATGCCACTGGTTAAGATTCAAATAAAGCAAGATAATCCCAGTAAACCCCTTTTTAAATAGGGAGCTGGAATAGCATCAACCAAGCAATGATGTTTATGCTGAGAGCGGGATTTGAACCACCAACCTTGGGCTCAGTGAACAAACGCTCTACCAACTGAGCCACTGTCTCCTTGCAGAACTAAATAGCAGAATCAACACCATGTTTAGCCATAGAAGTGACTTATTCAACTCTGTAGCTCAAATATTATCGTATCGTACTAAAATAACAAAAATCTTGACATTTTTCCAAAGAAAGAAATGTACAGACGATAAATACTCAGATTGAAAATATATACTTCCCGCTTTCATATATTGATTGATAAGTCGATATAGTGATTATTATGACATATTTATTTCATGATATTTATGTAATGTATGTGTCATTCGTCATTAGTAATATGTAAGAGGTTTTTTAAGCAGTTTTTTCTTCCCGAGAAGGAGAGTCTAAGGCCAGAGAAAGGAACTGTTACCCATTTGCTTGTTCCCTTTGAACGTCGGTCAATCTGCTTGTCTTTTATTGACCAGTGAATGTTCACTGATTCACTTTCTGTTGGTTAAATCAACAGTTTTGTTAAGCCCAGGAGGCGACTGCTGTTGTGATGTCGGGCTCTACAAAAATAAAGTGGATGCCAATTGAATTGAATTTTTACAAGGCGACAGTAACTCAGTCGGTGGAGTGTTTGTCCACTGATCCGAAGGTTGGTGGTTCGAATCCCGCTCTCGATATAAACATCATTGGTATTGGTTGAGCAGTCAGATCTACTGACCCGCAGGTTGGCGATGCAATTCCAGCTCCCACAGATGAATGCTGTTGTTGTATCCTTGGGCAAGACACTTAACGCTCCGTACACTAGTGTATGAGTGGTTCCTTGATATAAAGTGCTTTGAGTGCCTTGAAGGTGGAAAAGTGCTATATGAAAATTTGACCATTTACCCAGGCCTCATGTACATGTGGTTGATGGGTTGGTATTAGCAAAAATGCTCTTGATTTCTCATAATTTGCAATTTTTGAGGGCTAGTTAGGAGCAAATACTTGAGATTGGCTCCAAAATCCTAAAATTTTCTTGGAGTAAGGTAAGTAATTCTTTGTTGTCCCCAGGGAAATTTGACCAATCTTTCATGTCAAGAGCAGTGGGCGCCACAGTGACGCACCCGGGTGTCAGGTTTGAGCTTGTTTTGGTCAGAAGAACTACCTTAGCTGGAGGATTTTACCAATCGTGCATGTTTTGGGTTGATGGGGGATAACCAGAGTGGCTAGAGGAAACTCATACACAGGGAGAAACTCCCGGTCCAACTCCACCCGTAGAGTTGGACCGGGAACCTTCTTGCTGTGAGGTGAGAGTGCTGGCTATACTCCACCACCATAACACCTTGTTTGCGAGTGAATAGCATTAGCAGCAAACCATCTACCGGAATTGTCTGGGGTTTGCACAGGCAAGCAAGAAATTACACGCAGACATTTAATATAACAGAATGAATGATGCTGCTTTGGTTGCCATAGACAACCTTTTTCAATGAGTGTGTGAGACGATTATCTCAAAGACGAGACAGAAAAACAACATGATTGCTCTCCTCTGTCTCATTTTTGAGGTAATTGTCCACTATAACGTACAGTAATAATGTGAATAAACAACACAAGACCATGTAGTTACTGTGTATGAAAGAACTGATTTAATACATTTTCTGTAAGGGAAGATTTAGATTTAGAATATTTAGATTACGATTTTGTTGAAAATGTCTGCTGTAATATTTAGTTTCTCAAAAATATAGAAAGTTTAGGATATTTTTTTCTTGTTCTGACTTTTTGTCAACATGGGTAAATTTCTCAGTGCCACAACGACAACTTGTCAGGAGCTGTGGCCAACCGTATACAGCACCCATAGGACCCCGGTACAAATCTTTAGAGAGCTTGCAAACTCAACACAAATGGTTGTGGTTTTGGGAATGAAACCAAGAATCTTGTTGTTGTTGAGGTCAGCGAGTTAACTACTTTCTACTCCCATTAATACTGCTGCTTCTGTTACTATCGTCTTGTTCCTTTTTGTCACCATCAAAGCCAAAAAGATTATCAAAAAGATTATGTTACACCTAAAGTATACAAAAATTTCCCTTCTAACTAATTTTTTAAGTTGACAACTTTTTACAGAAACTTTTTATCAAACCGAGCTAGAATAATAATTACACAGTCCCCAATTAATGGTGTAATTAAACTCAAATATTTGTCCGACTTGTGACTGGGCTGTGAGTGAGAGTCTCCTTCTGCATTCATAGTCACTTGAGCGCGTTAAGTGTTTTTCACCTGAAGCAGAATGGAGAGTGGTGAAATAATGACTCTGGAGTAAGCCGCTCTGCAGATCCAATCAGTCACTACGTTTGCATGCACAGGCAACTCCCAGATACGCTCTTGGTCTGAATTTTGTCTTGCCTCTCTAGAAAACCAGTCAGCTCACGCTTGTCCCACTCCACGTGCATGTCAAAGAGCCAAAGAGGTGAAACGCTGAGGGCTAAGAGACGTTCAGGGGCACCGAGTTATTTAGTAACTAAGACTTTGAAGCTAAAAAGGCTAACAAACATGTAACCACGCTCTGGCAAATATTGATAAGTTACTTTGAGGATTTTCAGACATGCTAGAAGATGTGTTGGTCATGAGTCATTTGATATCTGCAGCAAAAATAAACACATCGGAGCTTGAGTGGTTTTTGCCTTCTCGTTTTAAGCAGTGACCCAAATCAATGAAACAACACATCCGCGGAGGTGAGACAAAAACATTGTGTCATCGCTGATCTAAAATGAGGGAGAACGCGTCAGTGGCTTGTGGTCAGGGCAATCAAGGCGAGCAGTGCTAGTCCAATAAAATCAAAAATCATCAAAAGTCTAATTAAATTCCTTTGAAATATATCCAAATAATCCTGTTTTCACTTCTGCCTGTTTGAAGTATGGCTGTAGTCATGGTGTTCTTTAGTACACCCTACTGGCCACTGAGCAGACTGCATCACCTGCGGTTCTGAACGTCTCATTAACTTACTGATGTTGTTTTGTGCTACGAAGGCCGTGCCGCAGCAAACTCTCTATATGCGCTTTTACAATGGGAGAGGCCAGCAGGTTGTTTTAGAGGCTTGCGCATGTGCACTGAAGACGCAGCGGGCTCAAACAGATGAATAAACCCCATGGAGGAATCTGGAGGAATCGGACATCTGAGGAGGTTTCTAGTGAGTGAGCAAATGCAGCAGGAGACGACAACAGCAGCGCCAACTTTCAACACAGACAAGTGTCTGAAATAACTCGCTTTTAGCTTTACGTTTCTTGTGATTAGATGTTAGACAGTCATTTAATCAAACTGTGAGCTAGTTTCTGGGCTAGTTTGTGTGAAATGGAGGATCTGGACGGAGCAGTGGAGTGACAGCGGCTGGAGAGGAGCCCACCTTGTCTGTGAAAGAGAAACAGCGTTAGCGAAATTAAAGAAGTATTACACGTGTGTGGAGGAACATGTGGTTGTTCTAGACCTACTCCGCTTCGGGGAAATACAGGACGTTTCTTCAGGAAAGACGTGGCTTTGATTTGCATCTGTGAGAGCTGAGTGTGAGTGCGGCGATATAACGCAGGGCTGTGTTTAAAGTGACATTTGTGACATGAGGACTTATTATAGCCTTCATGCGCCTCTCTGACCAGCGCACCTGTCTGACCGACGCACTGTTGTTAGTATCTCTTCATGGATGTATGTTTTGTGCAGTACTTTACACATGTGTAGAGCTGTCATATGTCACTCATATAATGTCTAGATGCGAACATAGATAACAATAGCACTGAAGGCTCAGCTGCATAAATGAGGTGTAGGAGGAGGACAGATTTCTGAAGAAACAAAAAGCCGACTCACTAGGCCTGTTAGTACAAACAGGGCGTCAAATAGGCCAGTGTTTCCCAACCAGGAGTACGGGGACTTGCCGGTTGCAGTGAATGGTATTTGAATGTGAAAGATTCTTTGCAATAGGCTACAGTCCAATATATACAAATCTTAATAAACTATGAGGGTCTAGACTTCTCTAATTTGACTCCAAAATGGCTCAATATATATATATATATCCATTTAATATATACTAATTTGCAGTGAAGTTCATATAAAAAGTGGCGTTATTAATTGTTATTGACTAAATATTGGTCCACCCCAAGTCTGCTTGGCTATACATAAAAGTCACCGCCCGCTACTGGTGCAAGTCCAAACTTATGTCTTATATTTTTTATGGCTGTTAATATCTCAGTGCAGTTGAACGCCTCTCCTAGTGTAATTGGATTGGACTGTATACACGCAGCAGTTCTTCGAGTATAATTGGTATTCTCCAGATTATGCAATTTGGGATATTCAGATCACGACCTTCCCAAACGAGTTTCGGCATTTATGCATTTTAGAAATTCTGTTTGAATCGGACAAGGCCAGATATCTGGTTTTCTTAGTGCGCATGAGCGACGAGTAAGGAATGAAGAAAAAACTGAGATGAAAAGGTCAATGAGTCACATGGGAAACCTAATATGAAGTAGACGTATGAATTCCATCAAAGGGATTAGCGCCCAGTGCTAAACGCGAGGACTGACACCAACCAATCAATGCATAAATATCCAATGTCTGGCGAATACAACACAGAAGAGCTCGGCGGATCGTTCTTCAAATGCCACCTGGATGCTTCAACTGATCCCATTCATATATTCTGTTTGCTTTTCCCAATTAGCCAAGCACACCGCAGGAGGTCTATTCAAGTACTGTGTGGATACAAAGCCAATTCTAGCTTATGAGCGTGCTAATTAATACTAACGGCGCATGAGTTGATTTAATTACTTTAAATGCCAGGTCTTCTTCAATCAGCATTGCATTTACTCTTCCTTAGTGCAAATAAGCAATGTAAGTCAATCTTGAAATTGTTTCATTTTTAGATATTTTCCATGACTAAAAACTGGTATTGGTTAAACATAATCAAAATATATTGTGCATTCACTGTTATGCTCTGTGCAAACTTGGAGAAAATCATTTTTAAAAGTTTCATAATTCCTCCGAGGGACCATAATATGAACAATAGACAAGTATATTGCTGGATGTCAGATTACGTCAACACTGTATAGGGCTGTTCTATGGAGACAGGGGCAGGTGAATTTACTTTTGTTAGGACAATTTATTTTGTAGTAATATATGATCAGGTTAAAAGGCCCATATTACACTATTTTCTGATCTATGTTATAATGTTGTTTCCTCCTCATAATCATACCCGAAGTTGTGTTTTGTTTCATTCGCACATATATAACACAAACCCTGCATTTTTTAAATATTTTTATGTTTTTAAACTCCTCACAAGGTGGAACAGAGCATTTTGAGCTTTGGAGATGTCGACAGAGAGATAAAGTGTTACTCAAACATATGTGAAAGAAACAAAACACAACTCTAGGTATGTTTTGGGGGTAACAACAATATAACATGACTCAGTTGTGCGTAATACAGGACCTTGTGGACCATTTGTGGATTTTCGTTTTGTATATTTTCTATAAAATTACCATAGAGATAACTGGCTCTTGCCACATATTTGGGAGTATTACATCACTGCATTATAGTTGTGTTTAATGCTATGAAAATACTTCATATTGCATTTCATCCACCTCACCTTGAACGCTAATGGGCGTTTCAAGTAGCTGTTGAGTCTGACTTTGCTGGCTTTCCATAGAGGCCATATAAGCAAATGGATGAGCCCAATGAAAGAGTAGACAGATATAGCTAATGTGTTGTACGATATCAACAGGATGCGATTTGGACTGAGTGTCAGTGGAACAGGAAGGTCAATATGAAGCGTAACCCAATCTGACCTCCGGGACGCGCTCCTTGGTTTGAGAGCTGCCTGTGGACTTTGGCAAAGCTCCTGCACTTTCATATAATATCACTTAGCTCAGGCTTCATTAAGAAAGTACTGGCAATGTCATTTGGGTTTTGGATTATGTGAGATCTAGTGTAGAGTTTGATGATTCTTTCTTTATCTTTATTTATACAGGGGAACCCAATGAGAGCACTCAGGCTCGCTTTTTCATGTGCGCCCTGTTTAAAATACAATTCAAGCAGAAAAACTAACAAAACAAACAAGTATACAAGCTCATAAAAAACATTAAAAACAGGTGCAGGTGTGTGTATAAAAGTTCGTTACCACATTATTAAATTGCGATTGTGTCACCGACGTATCCAGTTTTACTTTTCCTTGGAGTGTGTTCCATTTTTGTGAAGCAAAACAGCTAAAAGCCTCTTTCCCGTCTCATTTTTTCTGTGCGGCTCGTCCTTAGCTTTACGCAGTCATGTGATCTGGTTTTAAATGTTCTGGTATCAATGATTAACAAACAGTTGAGGTGTTCTGGGAGGTTTTGAAGTCGTCCCTTATAGATACATTTCATACAGTGCTCTTTTAACAGACAGTGATGGACAATGCACTTTTTTTTATTAATAATTTGAGGTGCAGAGTATTTAAGTAGACCACAGATCAATAAAACTACATGTACAAACAAAGACAATACAGAAATAAATACATAAAACTTTAATAAGACACAAATACAAAGGCACCAGTGTGTTCTACAGTCAGGCTTTAACCGTATCTATCTCCATGGAGACAAGCAGGTGATGCCACTAGGCCAAGTTACAGGTCAGATCTATGGAGGAGTACGAGCTCACAGTGAGAATGTTTTGCAAAGTATTTTGAAAGCAACAAAAACCTCCGTAACTGACTAAATGTAAGATAGATAAGTTCAACGCCACTGTTAACGTTGTCATTAAAGCAATTAACTCTCCATAGAAACATAGAAACAAGCAGGTGGCCTGTCCTTCACCTCAAACTGACAATATATTATTTTGTGTATTTATCTTGATTCATGCGGATTTTGTTGAGTGGAAGGCAAACTTTCAATGGAAAAAGTCATATAAGTCAAGTGACAAGTAATACTATATCTTGGACTTATCTTAAAGGTCCTATATTACGCTAAATTGACTCTTGTGAGCTTTAAGCCATTTATAATGTTGTTACCTTCTCAAAAACAGACCTGGAGTTGTGTTTTGTTTCATTCACATATATTTGAGTAAAACTTTATTATTAGTCTGTCTACATCTCCAAAGCTCAAAATGCTTTGTTCCACCTTGTGATGTCATGAAGTGGTTTAAGTTAACAGCTACTTTTTACCTTTAGTTCAGTAGAGATGGGCAATTCCAGGTCTGAAATCATCCAGATTATTCTAGTGAAGGTGTGTGGAGTTTAAAAACACAATGGAGCACTTCCTGTATCACCACATGACATCACAAGGTGGAACAGAGTGTTTTCTGTTTGAGAGAAGAACTCAGCCTAAATATGCAGGGTTTGTGCGTTAAACATGTGTGAATGAAACAATGCAGGGTTTTGCGTTAAACATGTGTGAATGAAACAAAAAACAATTCCAGGTCTGTTTGTGATGAGGAAACATTATAACATAGATCAGAAAATAGCGTAATTTCTTTTGAGTTACAAAACCCTGACATCTCACAGTGGTTAAAATACTGCTAAAATTTGCAGAGTATTGGAAATCCCAATGTTTTCTCATTTCTTTTCCCAGCCCTGCCACAAACCTGCCTAATCCAATGCATTATTTTGTGAACACGTCCACCACCACATTCACCAATTACTTTTGCTGCATGATAACGTCCATGATAAGAAAATGCATTAGTGGGACAGATAATTAAATTTGCCCTAATACCGTGTCCTCTTTATCTGGCATATTGACTTTCTTAGTTAATACCTACCAGGGAGAGGTAAATTTAAAACTCAGCTCTACTAACCCAAGGGCTTTTCATATATGTGTTTTTTGCATTACCGCTAGCAGTTTAAATTGGATATAAAAGAACACATAATTGAATTCTTTACTTATATACTGGCTGCAGGTTCAATTCCTCGGCAAATGTATGGTAAACAACAACAACAACAACAACAATGGACAGTAGTAGTAGTAGTAGTAGTAGTAGTAATAGTTCCACAGTATGGCATTGTCTGATTTGTGGAAAGACGAGTCCGCACACAGTAAGGATGCATTTTTATTTATTTATTTTTATTTTTTTTAGCAATATTAACACATGCAATTGAATAAATGCGAGATAATTTTACTGCCATACTGTGGAACATCCCCCATACATAACATAATTCATTCATATGGGGAAAATTAAGAGGTTTTATTAGTACAAAAGTCAAAGATCTAGAAAACCAGCGCTGTACTTTTGTCTGGTAGATATAGAACGGCTTAGTAGTGTAACATAATGTAATGTAATGCAATGTAGGTCATAGGCAGGTAGACGTCAGGGACTTGGCTGAGAGGCTTTTAGATAAAATCAGACTTGTCAGTGTTTCTTAGATATGTTTTATTTATTGTTGATAGAGAGACACTGCTCTCTGTAAGTCTTTTGACCACAGTGAGGATCTGAGAAACATTTGTCAACTGGAACTTGTTCAAAGAGTCAGGCTTTTCTAAACACCGGCTTTGGGTGGTATTAGAGCAGGGACAATGGAAACTGGCAACTTTTATAGAGGGATAAAAGGCTTTCGGGTCTCCCTTAGTTCATGTGTGTTTGGTGTTAGAACAGCGAAGGATGGGTGGAAACATAATTACAGAAAAAAATCATTGCGTCTGAATGTGATTAGGCCATACATCACTGGCTTTGAACCTTCAACTCTAGACATATCCGCAACAGTTACGGCCGCCTCAACCGTCTTCTGAGCGCTGACTTGTGGGGATGCAGTGATCAAATGGGAATCAACAAGGGAAATACAAACAAAGACATGCTAAATAAGCCGCGCGACAGACAGCGGCCCTTCTCCGCGGCTAATGGCTAGTGCAAATAGAAAAGGCCTGGAGGGATTTAAAGGGCTGCGGCTGACAGTTAAGGCAGTTCAGAGCTCGCTACAACAAAGTGAGGATATGATGCATCCACAAAAAATAAGACAGAAGCGCAGAGTCCCAAGAGGAAAAAGAGGCTCACTACAAAAATCTCAGGTTTGGCAGTTTGTGTTTCGCTAACGCTACGTGACATTTACTCACCTGGCAGCGAGGAAATTAGGAATCACACTTTGATGTATGGGTTTCTCCCTTAATTTCAACCAACCTCCTTCTTGCTGTGGGATTTATTAAAGTCATCTCCTTTAACCCTGACGACATTCAGATATTGTACTTGTCAAAAATTGCCTGCTGCTTGTTGTAAGTTGTAACCATCCCTTAAGGTTTTGTGTATCTGACTTACAGAAATTATGTATTTGTTTTTGGGGACTGTTAAGGAAAAATGTGGCGTGTCCAACTCACTGTTCCTATTCTTCACATGTCCAGACCATAGACTGTGTAAAGAAGTGGACTAAGGGAGTGTGACGTCTCCCACAGCGTCTGGCTCCAGTGAACTGAAGCTCATCGAGGCTAGAGCGGTTATAGAGGCGAATTTGGAGCTGAGTTCCATATTTGGGATTCCGACTGAGTTCCATATTTGGAATTCCGACTGCGAGTATCATAGCAACCAAAGAGCCAATCTGGAAGCGAGGCTGTTAAGGCAACACCCCTTCCCGACCGCACCACTGGTTTAGCATAGAGTGGGCGCTTAGCAACGCTGTCAGTCAAACCTGTTTCTAACGCTAGCGGTAGAGAATTCGACGAAAGAGGGCGCCTGATATGTCTGTTAGTGATGTTCATATCCTGATTCACGGACACAATAGCGAAATAAAAACACCAGGGTCATGTAGAGTGGGTTAATACGAACATTTTAAGGCCAAAATGACGAGTCTGACAGCAGCAGTTGCAGAGAGAGGGGCACAGTTTTTCAGTCGAAAGTGAATTGGAGTCGATGGAATCGGAAGCGCGCCCATGCTTCTTATTTGGATCGTGGTAGCTAGCAGGTTAGCTATGTCCGTTTATATAGAGAGTCTATGTCTGCTGCCAATAAGCATTCAAAATGACGTTGTAACTATCTGAGAATTGTGGTATTTGTTTTTGAGGACTTTTAAGGAAAATGTGGTGTGTCTATCTCAGTATTCCTATTCTTCACATGTCCAGGCCATGACCATTCTAACCTCTTTGGCTTAGTGCCAAAACAAAAAGGCTTTAAAAATAGATGACACAGAAAAGAAAGACAGAATCTGTTGAATTACAATCAACTGAGAATGAATAATCAAAATTCAAGGTAAAACCAAATTGAACTGAGTTTTAGCCTTTTCTCATCGCAGCTGCAGTGAATCAAATTGGATTTCACAAGCTCACTAAAGATACACCTGGCACCTGGAAACATAATTCAGTAATTTGACTTTGTTTGATAAGTGCCTTCATTAAAACAAAACCAACCAAGTCTGAGGAAGATTAAGAGAGAAGCATGGAAAATTGTGTCTTTCTCAGAGCAAAAAATCCCTTGAATACATTTATACATGTATACATTTATATACATCATTTTGAGTATTTATTTAAGAGATATTTTACTTCTATGGGGTATTAACTGATAACACATAACATATTTAGATCACCATGTTTCCTTTTATTGTTTTGAGAATGCGATATTTACCAGAAACAATGTATTAACATGTTTTATAAGTGTCACAACACAATCAGCGTGCATTTCACTAATGAAACTACTGCACATCGCATCAGGTTTGTCAAGTTGCTGTGTACAGTTTTGTATCATGTTTCTGTATATTTATGGAGAATTGTCGTGTGGGAGCATGGGTCTGTATATTTATGGAGAATTGTCAAGTGGGAGCATGGGTGACATAGGCTTGTGGGCGGAGCATTACACAGAATCTTACAGCTAACCATAAGGAGGGTTCGAATAGGGCCCGGGGAGAGGTCGCAAAATGACTCTAACATGCATGGATGACATCTAAAACCTCTTCAGGCATGTTTTTGATGACGGAACAATGTTATGGTTGTAACATCGTAGAAAGCTAAAAAAAGAGAATAGATTTTGCATAATACCCCTTCTTTTTGCCATTTTTTTCCTAAAATTGTTTATCAATGTAAATATTGATTTTTTGGGTTTTTTATTCACCTGACTTTTTTAATTTAGCCAATGTAAATAATAAATAAATAAATACAAATTAATGAACTTAACAGGGCCTAGTATTGAGCCTTGTGGCATTCCTTCGTCTCTTATATATTCAACCGTAATTGTTGGTTTTACAATTACACAATGTGGTAAATTAACTAAATTATTTGTAAAGGTAATGTATCCTATGAACAAAATGGGATTTCTTCCAATATGATATGAGTAATTATTTTGAGTCAAATATTTTTTTTGGTGCTCTGCTGCTCACCACAAATGTAATTTTGATAAATGTTGTGAAACATCCTTTCTGTCTTCTCCCTAATTTAGTCTCACCATCGGAGACTAAACACTGGTATATTTGGAGTCAGTGAGTTCCTAGCCTTAGGACATGTACAAAAACAGCATTCCTTTTCCATTTATGTTCTTATCTCCTCGAACATCCCCCCTTTCTCGTCTCTGTTACCTTAATGGAAAACATAAGACACCCTTCTTATGTTACCTCTGTGATGCACTGCTCTTTATTGGCCCCCCTGTGTGTCTGCTGTCGCCTGCACACACTGACGGATGTCTCTGTGTTAATAACTACATGAGTTGTGCATCATGTGCTCATCTCACGGCCCACTGCACTTCTGAACCTGTGACGTTTTTTTTTTTCTTTCTTTTTTTTACGAGCCAGTTCAATGTCAGTGCGGCCATGAGTACCTCAGCTCCTTTTACTCTGTTATAAATGAGCTTTTCTTCTAGCGATGATCTCCAAAGATGCATTTAGCGTAATAGAATTTGTCATAAAAATGAATGTGATACTGCTCTTAAACACTGAAAGGCAGATTGGGAGAGTAATAAGATACTTTTACTCTGTGTCTTAAGTAGTATTCTGGGTACGTTTTCTAAAGTGGACAGCATCTCAACATATGCTTTAAGGTACTATATTATGCAAAGTTGACTGTTGTGAGCTTTAAGCCATGTTAATGTTGTTACCTTAAGTACATCTCCAAAGCTCAAAATGTTCTGTTCCACCTTGTGATGTCATCAAATAGTAGTACCTTTAGTTCAGTAGAGATTGGCAATTCTAGGCCTGAAATGATCCAAATAATTCTAGTGAAGGTGTGTGGAGTTTAAAAACACAGTGGAGTATTACCACATGACATCACAAGGTGGAACAGAGTGTTTTCAATTTGAGAAAAGAACTCAGCCTTAATATGCAGGGTTTGTGTGTTAAACATGTGTGAATGAAACAAAACACAACTCCAGGTCTGTTTTTAATGAGGAAACAACATTAGAACACAGGTCAGAAAATAGCGTAATATGGGCCCTTTAAAGCAAATGTTACTTCAGCATTTGTAAATCTATTGATTTATGCAGTTTATCTTATTGACCCCCAGTAGTACAGTATCTCATTGACACACAATGCATTTTAAAAAGACACAGAAACAGTTATAAGATTCAAACACAATAGTAGAGGTAGTCCGAGAATGATTTGAGAGATAAGAAATAATAGGTCAACTTCACTTAGTAGCTTATGTCAAATTTTCCCAAATGTTTGATGTAATTTTTTATATCAGATGTTTTTTTTTCCAGCAGTAATCTGACCAAAACTGAAGAAGCGACTTGGATGAGCAGCGAAACGTCTCCACTCCTACAACTTTTTGTCCAGTTACAGATTTGAATTTTTCTTTTACTATGTTTTTTTTCTCCTCCATCTCTGCTCAAAGACATTGGGCACTAGCTATTCACTAAACAGAAGATCCACATTAAGGATAATTGCTGTCTGTCCTTGGGCAAGACACTTCACCCACGTTTCCCGCAGTGTCTACAATGGCATATGAACGTGCGGGTTCCCTGTGAAAAGTGCAACTACTTGTATCATTTATTTCTTTTATTATTATCATTTTAAAACTCAACTCAAACTCAGTGTATCATGAAAATTGGCTGATTAAAGCGGAAATTAATGTATCAGTTTCCTCAAAGAAAACCCTGTATTTTCTACTGATTACCGGTCACATGAAGCTGTTAATCATGGTTGTTTGTCACATCTAGCCTTTTTGCAGGCGCTAAGTCCTGAAAGGCCAGATGGTTGGGGCCGATGTACATGAACCGTTAAATTTCTAAAGGTTGAGTTGGTTCCACGGGTGGCAAAGCTGCATCTGGCACCGCACTCAGCCCTATGTGATCCTGATTCCACGTCCTCCTGATGGCATCACAGCGGCCACTCAAATCAGACCAGGCTGAAAATATATGCTTTATACTTATAAATATGGCTGCATGCTGGTTTCACTTTCTATTTCTACCTGATTTTCAAACTGTGAAAGGACGAAGTTGCTATTTAAATCTATAGTTCCTAGACTGTCGCAAAGCCTTGGGCACGTCGCTTGTATTCACACTAATGGATTTTACAACAGCGTTTTCTGATTGAAAAGTGAAGCATGAAGCAGACAAAGGACAGCCAATCAGCACACAGTGAAATTTTGGGTAAGGCCGCTTTAATTGGCGAGGCAAGGCAAGTTTATCTGTATAGCACAATTCGTACACAGAGTAATTCAAAGTGCTTTACAGAATAAGAAAGACATTAAATCACAATACAACAAATCAAAACATAAATAATCATCATGAAATTAACATTAAAAGAGAAGAGTGCAGAATAAAAACCTAATTGCCTATATTATTTCAACTCACACACAGGAGGAGCTCGGAGTAGAGCCGTTGCTCCTCCACGCTGAGAGGAGCCAGCTGAGGAGACTCGGGCATCTGTTCAGGATGCCTCCTGGACGCCTCCCTAGGGAGGTGTTCCGGGCATGTCCCACCGGGAGGAGGTCCCAGGGAAGAGCCAGGACACGCTGGAGGGACTATGTGTTACGGCCCTAGGCCTTAAATTCTTTTCGTTTGTTATTTGCCTGTTATGTTGGTGTGTGACTGAATGTCTCCCCTTTTCCCCCATGAAAACCTGGCTGTGTGGGCCCTTGCTGATAACTGGAGGACTGTTTCCCAGTCTGGCCAATCCTGTGGCTCACCTGCAGCTGCCTCCACTACTTAAGGAGATTCAGCTCACCTGGCCTTGGTGGCCAGTCTGCCATTTTGTGTGTGTCTCTTTTGCCATGTCACTAATGTGGAAGTGACTGTGTTTTGAGACACTCGTATTTAGTTTATGTAAAACGTGTCTCGTTTTCTGTCACTACTGTGACTGTTTCCGAGATACTCGACCATGTCAGAACTGACTCTGTGCTTGTTTGTCATGTATTTTTGTAAAATTTGTTTCTTAGTTAAACTTAACCTTTGTTACTCTTTCATTTAACCTTTGCACGTTACCTTCTGTTTGAATATTTTAGATCCCTTTTGTTTAGTTCACCTTTTACAACCCTGTACATTAAATTACTTCTTTATTTCACCATTTTTTTCATCTGTTTTTTTGTTACTTCCCTGTCCCTAGACGAGCTGGGTCGTAACACTATGTCTCTCGTCTGTCCTGGGAACGCCTTGGGGTCCCACCGGAGGAGTTGGAGGAAGTGTCTGGGGTGAGGGAAGTCTGGGAGTCCCTGCTTAACTGCAGCTCCCGCAACCTGGCCCCGGATAAGCGGAAGAAAATGGATGGATAGATGGACTTCAGTGTGTTTTGATATTCTTTCCTTGTGAAATTTCTGAATCAAATAAAGCTTGAAGTTTGAATCTAGAAAAAATATTTTTGTAACATTTGTAGTGGCAGTAACATGAGCTAATGCAGTAAGCTGTTCAAGTATTACTATAGTAGTACGTTTTATTTATTTATTTATTTTTAATTATGCAGCTCTCACACCTGTCAATGTTCACACTGCGACTCGTTCATGATGAGGAACAGCTCGGGTCTGCAGATCTAAGTAGCTAACACTTTGCAGGTACACCAAAGTGTTTATTAAAGTCTGCTGTGTGACATAGCACCAATCATGTGGCAGTACACACTTTTAATTTCCCAAGGTTATATTGGCACAGAAACAGTTTATTTACATTTTACACCGGAGAGAAAATGCAGGTTTGGAAAAGACAGAAGCGCAGGTGATACAAAGGGTGAGGTATTAACGAGCAGCATGTAAATCTACTGGCAACAAACAAGGCAAATTATCACATGCAAACTATACAAAAAAAAAACAACACATTTTTAAATTTTTACCATAATGAAAAATCCAATATTGTTTTTTTGCCTAGTGTTACTGAGAAATGTATTTTGTTGTGGGAGGAAAAAAGGAGTTTAACAGTGAAATAGTGGAAATGGAATGTGCATGTGATCCCAAATTAAAGGTACCTGTAAATGTGAAAAACATATCGCACATTTAAAACAACTCCAGCTGACCAAAGTGCTTCACATAAAAGTAAAAAAAATAAAAATAAAAATACAGATAACACGATACATTGGAAAAGAACAATAAAAACACTAAGATATCCTGTCTAGCTGGTGTTAAATACCAGGGAGAAGAGGTGAGTTTTCAGTCTTTTCTTAAACCGCGTTAAAGACTGAGAGGATCTGACAGGCAGAGGGCGCTGTTCCAAAGTCTGGAGCTGGTCAGCTGACCTCAGGGCTCTGGGTGGAGTATAGGGCTGCAGTAACTCCCTCACATAAAGAGGACCCATAGAGTGACGCATTTAAACACAATTAATAACATTTTAAATTGCACCTGATTTGCAGTAGTTCATTTTAAAAAAAATTCTGGGGTCCAAAGTCTGTATTTTATTACCTTTATTGTACAGTAATGCGTGAGCTGCTGTGTTCAAGTAATTTCCCTGGTGAATTAATAAAGTTATGTCTAAGTCTAAGTCATTCTCAGCCTCACCCGAAATAAACCCGCTATATTCCAGGTTAAATCCAGTGCGATGTTATTCCCTTGCTTTACATGAGCTTTTTTTAGCACCTGTATTACTGAAAGCATCAACTGTTTGGCATGGTCCCTACATGCCGCTGCCAGTGCGAGAGAAAACAGGACTTCTCCTTGGAGAGCTGCAAGCCCTGAGCAGACACACACTGCCGTCTTGTTGTCACATACACTGGATATGTCGACCAGCCAGTACAAAGCAGAGCACTCAGCACCCACCACTAAAAAGCCCTCATAAATACTGCAGTTTGACGCTTTGTCTCCCTGAACCTAGGCCCGCTTACAAGACATCTGCTCCCTGGCATCGAGCTTCAACCCGCTCAGCGCCGCATCCGCCCTGACAGCGCCCATATATTCTGATGCATCGCTGTTAATGTTTAAATGCTTTTATGGCGGCGCCGATAAAAACAACACTATAATGTACTTCCCGGTGTGAGCAGGAGAGGGAGGGAAAATATT
>JACM01007809.1:0-12241 GCA_000787095.1 Periophthalmodon schlosseri
ATTATTATTAATTTATTAATTAATTTAATTTAATTTTTGTATTTTTTTATGTATGTGTTTTTGTGTATTTTGTTAAACCCGTACCTAGTTTAACAGAAGTGGCTTGGATGAGCAGTGAAACACCTTCACAAACTTTTTGTCCAATTTTTGTACGGATTTAAATTTTTCTTTTACTATGGATGATACCTGGACGACTGAGGAACTACACAGACTAGATGAACACAGTTTATTCCCTCAAATCAGTATTATAATATTGCATTGGATGTATATAGCGTATAACAGTGCATTTTCCATTCATTCCCCACTCGGTGATAGTAAAATACTCACGTAGCCACAGCTGCCGTGGGGTAGACTGACGTAAGCGAGGCTGCTAATATGCGCCATGGGACCCACTGTGCACCACCAACACTCGCGCACACGCTAATACAAAGCAACAGCTACCTACAAATGAGTTGCTACAGTTGCACACCTCAAACTAAAATAAAAATCAACAAACGTTTTATTTTGTAGGTAAAACACCGGAAGCTCGCGGTGCCGTTTTTGCTGTAAACTTTTTTCTCAGCAGTGGCTTCTCTTTGTCAAAGCGCTCACTTCCGTTTGTGTGTTTTCTACAGATTTCTGGAAACTACTGCCAGAGGAGACAGCTACGGGACTCGGTTACAAACTGTGCGTAGCGGGAGTATTTCGCGCAGACTTCAGTGCGAGAGGTTTAGTTTAGGCTTAGGGTTTCGTTTTCTCATCTTGTTTTAGCTTCAAAAACACGAGTGTGCGGCTAACGCTAGCTGGCTAGTGGCGGTGGCAGCCAGCTGATTGATCCCAGTATGTTTCGGTACTTGAATGACGTGGATGAGGACCCCTTCATGATGTGAGTACACGCAAAACCCTCCCCGTCACCGCTGCGTCTCGCGTTTGTGTTTTAGAACAAAGCGAAAAGGCTGAACGTGAGCGCGCCGCGGTGTTTGAGCCGAGCTAAAGTGGAGATTACAAAGCAGCGGCGGGGGCCTAGTGACAGACCACCGCACGGCACAGTGGATTTAAGCGAGAACACCACCGAAATGTGATGCAAACGAGAAGTCACGGTCAAACACGCGTTTTTTTTTTAGACGTAAGAATGTTTTGAGTCGCTGATTGTGCTCGCGCAACCTTGTCCGACCCTGTATTGGTGCAAACAGTCACATCTGATGGGAGTAATCTGGTTTCTTTCTAACTTTTTACACTGCGTCTGATAACTCTGGAAATCAGATAATGATCAAATGTTTGGGGTGTGTAAACAAAACTGCTGCTTGCTATTAATGGAGGAAACCAGGGTGGCCCGTATTTTTTTGGACATGTGTTATAAAACAAGCAGATTAAAAATGGGTCTAAGAAATACCGTATTTTCCGGACTATAAGTCGCACTTTTTTTTCATAGTTTGGCCGGGGGTGCGACTTATACTCAGATGTGATTTATATGTGAAATATGTTTTTTTCTTCATTATTATGCATTTTTTGGCTGGTGCGACTTAAATACGGTACTACTTTTTTGTTGTACATGGAAGCATGGGTGACATTCTTACTTAAATATTATGTTCCAGTCCAGGTTGGTTTTATATATATAGATATACTATGGCAAAGGTTGAGTTTGGGATTCTGCATAAACAAGACAGACTTTTTAAATCTCCAATTAACACAAACGATAACCACATTTCCTCCAAAGTCTGAACTCTGCTCCAAACCACATGTTTTTCCTGACAGACGACTGGCTGTGGATCTCGCCATTAAACAGATACAAAGCAAATGATTTATGATTAGACATGACTAAAGCTCAATCTTAGTTAGAACACGATTACTTGCCCAGCGCTGTACTGTCTAGGGATGTAACAATATCCAAATCTCTCAATAGGATATTTTCCAGATGTGCATCTCACGGTACAAATTGTGAATATGCTGCTTTTTCCTTTTAAAATGCCTTGGCTCTGTCATAATCCAAAGAATTAAGATATAGAGCAAAGGATCATGGTCTATGTAGTTACCTCTGTTGTTTGTTTGTTTTTTTTGTTGCTATTCTCGCACCAAAACAATGACTTTAAGCAAAGAGACTTGTAATTTGAAATACTACGATGGCACGCGATATTATTGTGACACTTTTGACGATACAATATCACGATGTTTCGGTTACTGTTACGTCCCCGTAGTGAGTCTTTCTTTCTTTATCTTTATTTATACAGGGGAACCCAATAAGAACACTTGGGCGCCCTGTTGAAAATACAATACAGGCAGAAAAACGACAACTATATAGTCCATAAGTCCATATAAAACATTAAAAACAGGTGCAGGTGTGTGTATAAAAGTTCGTTACCAGATTATCACATTGTCTTGTCGTGTTTTCTTTCTCAGGGATCCTTTTGCCGCTCACAGACAGCACATGAGGAGCATGTTCGACCCGTTTGGGATGGACCCCTTCGCTCTGGCCGTGCCTCAGATGCAGATGCGCCCGGCTCGCAGACCGGTGACCGCGGTAAGGGGCTGCGCTGTCGCTTTAAAGTAAACGTAAGCTTTGAGTTTCGTACTAACTGTTGGTTTTATCTCTCACAGGCCGGTCCACTGGCGCCCTTTGGCATGATGGGAATGGTGAGCTCGTAGTTTATTGGTAGTTTTCAGACTCTAGAATGTGCCGATGTCCCTTTCTCAGGCGGAGGTTGCAGCCAGGATTCTTGTATAAATATCAAATAGTAAAATCCACACGTGTTGATTTATTGATTAGGGACGCATTTAAGTGTCGATACCTGATATTAACCGATACTATTCCGGGATGGAAAGTGGCACTTATTTCCTTAAAACACTGTTAACTTATTACACAAGAGATCCAGTTGTGTTTTGCATCTTTTATTTAGCCTTAAAATAACTACTGAACAGCTTTGTGTGAATAAAAGTTCAAACGTGTGAAGCTTTTTAGGCCTAAATCAACCTTATTACCATATTTTCCGGAGTATAAGTCGCACCAGCCAAAAAAATGCATAATAATGAAGAAAAAAACATATATTTCACATATGAATCGCATCTGAGTATAAGTCGCACCCCCGGCCAAACTATGAAAAAAAGTGCGACTTATGGTCCGGAAAATACGGTACATCCAATTAAAGGCCCAACCAGGATATCGACTTAACCGATATCATGGAAACGATACCCGATTCAGGTAATTTTTCAGTATCGGCGCTGATATTCGATGCTAGTATTGTATTACTGTCCATTATCCAGCCAGTTTTATCCAATCACCCATACCACAAACATAACAAGTCATTTTGCCTGGATCAGTTTTAGTGCATTTTTAATACCGCAGTTTCTTCACAATAATTGAATTAAACTCTCAAGAGAGCGGTACAGACATTTAAAATTTTACGAGATCGATGTTGTATTTTTCAGGGCGGAGGCTTCATGAACATGTTCGACATGATGGGAAACATGATGGGGAATATGGTAAGAGAGTTTTAAGTTTGAGTTCACGACTTCAGCTGGTGAAGTTTAAACCAACAGTGTGATTATTTTTTTCATTTGCAGGAAAGAATGACCGGTTCACCAAACTGTCAGACGTTTTCTTCTTCTACTGTGATTTCATACTCCGCCACAGACAATGGCGCTCCTCAAGTGTACCAGCAGACCAGCGAAACGAGGACGGGCCCAGGCGGGGTAAGCGCAGCACAACATCACAAACCTATTCCTTTTTACTAACTCATTCCTAGCAGCTTTATGATTTGCCGCAATTAGTCTGTTGGCGTGTTTAACAACTTTCAGTGAGACAGCGGAGTTTGGGTGTCGCACCACTTCAAACAATAATTAGCCTGCTAACAGCTGACCACCTTTACTTCCAGGTTTGCGGTCAATAAAACGCTTGATAAAAAAATATTCTATCTTTTGAATGGGGAAGAGCCCTCAAAATGTCACCTTTTTAAACAGGAAGTTGAAACCCATGAAAAGGAGGAGAGTGTTTGAGCATAGAGAGGTCCTATATTACACAAAATTGACTCTTGTGAGCTTTAAGTCATGTTATAATGTTGTTACCTCCTCAAAAACACACTTGGAGTTGTGTTTTGTTTCATTCACACATGTTTGAGAAGGATCCTTTTATTATTCGTCTGTCTACATCTCCAAAAAGCTCAAAATGCTCTGTTCCACAAAGTGGTAGTTTCAAGTTAATAGCTACGTTTTTCCCTTTTGTTCAGTGGAGATGGGAAATTCCAGAGCTGAAATCATCCAAATGATTCTAGTGAAGGTGTGTGGAGTTTAAAAACACAGTGGAGCACTTCCTGTATTACCACATGACATCACAAGGTGGAACAGAGCGTTTTCAATTTGAGAGAACTCAGCCTAAATATGCAGGGTTTGTGTGTTAAACATGTGTGAATGAAACAAAACACAACTCCAGGTCTGTTTGTGATGAGGAAACATTATAACATAGATCAGAAAATAGAGTAACGTGCCCTTTAAACAGAGAAACGCTGAACATTTATGACATGATAATCAAAGCCATTATTGTTCTACGTGGCAGGCCCAGGTCTACGTGGCGCAGAAGGGTGCGTAATGGAAGCGTGTTATGTTTGCGCCCCTTCGAAACCCGAACGCTCCCTCGCTTTGGTCTGCACCCGGTCCCGCTGCGTAGTGTTTTTTATTTAATCGATAGCACAGTTTGACCGTCCCCGTTTCTTTTGCTCAGATCCGTGAAACTCGTCAGTCGATGAGAGACAGTGAGAGCGGCTTGGAGCGGCTGGCCATCGGGCACCACATCGGGGAGAGGGCACATATAATGGAGCGCTCCCGAAACCGCCGCACTGGAGACCGGGAGGAACGGCAAGACTTTATCAACCTGGATGAAAGTGAGTCCGTGTGCGACCATT
This sequence comes from Periophthalmodon schlosseri, assembly GCA_000787095.1. Lineage (NCBI taxonomy): Eukaryota > Metazoa > Chordata > Actinopteri > Gobiiformes > Gobiidae > Periophthalmodon > Periophthalmodon schlosseri. The sequence goes on from JACM01007809.1 coordinate 4,872, forward strand.
TAAATCAGACCCATTGTGCTTGTGTCGCTCTATAGTTACAATCTGTGACACCTGTGGATCATTATGTTACAATTTACACATTTTAAATTGAAGTATTCATCTAAAACGACTTAAAAGAAACAAGTCCGCTGACCTCCGCGTTTGAAAGCTGCGTTGCCCAATGGGAGTTGACGCTGTCGGCCCCTCCTGTGGTTGGCTGCAGATCGCACTGGCGAGTTGCTAAATGACTACGCGACACTTTCGATTCCCGCGCATATCAACGATTAAGGAAATAAATTTGAAGAACGAAGTAAGTCCAGAGCAGTGGGCGTGTGCTGGCAGCGGTGAAAACGGGGAGTGATCTTGATATGGCGTCTTGACAGTAAATGGTTAAAGATCGCTTAAACGTGCATGAATCACTCCAAAATCAAGTTCGAGAGGGTAAATGAGAAGTAGAAAGCTCAGGAAGCTCAGTAGGAAGCTCTGAAAAGTCGATTTTGCATAATGGGTCTGCTTTAAGCTGCACTATGTAACTTTTCTGATGATGATTACGCCATTGTCTCCATGGAGATTTTCTTGCTTTGCTTGGATAGCTCCACAGTTTGGAAATAAACTTGGATTTCTTGCATTTATCAGATTTGTATTGCTCAAAAATACCTTGGAAAAAATGGCATTCTTATGTGAGCACCTCTCCACAGATCTGACCTGTAACCTGGCCTGGTAATAGATAAGTTTAATGCCATACTTTGGAGGATTATAGACAGACATCTCCATAGAAACAAGCTGGTAGTACATACATAGTGAAGCTTTAACATGGGGTTAGTGTGGGGACATGAATAGGATTTACAGTTTTATTTACCTTTGTTTAACCACGAAAGTCCCGCATGTTTTTATTTTGAATTATTGTCACATTATCATTGAAACGCACGATAAAGCGGATCAGCGATTTTAAACATAATCAGTTGTTATTTGTAATTCCTCACTGTTACCTGAAGGTGTCGTTTTGCCTCGTCCTAAACACGGGTATAAGTAGCTGTTGAGTTGGTGTGAATGAATGAAACAAAACGCGTCACTATTCTTTATTACAAAACACTTTTCACAATAATTCCAACAAAAACACTTGTGACGTACCTACTTAAAACAGACTTGAGTGTTAAACAATATAATTTCATCTCTTTTTTTCATTTTTAGCTGAGGCTGCTGCGTTTGACGAGGAGTTTAGGAGAGAGGCGGGAAGGTACGGCCCAAACCCGAGATCCCTGGACTATCGTGACCGACGCGGAGGAGGGCAGCAGCTCGCCCTCACTGCCCCCCCGAGCGCAGACTCCCCTTCAGGCCACAGGCAAGAGTCCCCCAGACACCGCCAGCACCAGCCCCGCCCACGTTACGACTGGTGAACGGCGGGCCAGGTACGTAGTTTGTTATTATTTATTCTACTTTACAGTTCATTTAAAGGAGCACTGTGTTTTCTGATGGGGGCATGGGCCGCCACCTGCTTCTCTCATGGAGGTGTTACTAGTTTGTCCGGAATGTTCCGCAGTAAAGCTTTGAACTAATCCGTCTGGTAGTTATTCATGGACATGGTTTTAAAAATACATTTAAAAAAAAAAGCAAACATGCATTTTTACATTGATTGAGGTTGCCTCTCCACAGATCTAACGTGGCGTGGTGGGATCGCCTGTTTGTCTCCATGTAGATAAATAAGTGTAGTGTCATACGGTGGAACATTCAGGCAAAACAATAACGTTGCTTAGAGACAGACCTTCACTGGTGCCTCTTTAAATGTGAGTTGAGGTGGAAGAGTAGAATTCTATGGTAGAATTTGTGCCTGGACTGTTAAAAAATGTTTAAACATTTTGTTAAGGGTTTGACTGATTTAACGTGTCCAGGTGAAATATCGGCAAGATCTTGTCTTGTAGCTGATATTTCTTCAAGTGCCCATGTTGCCAGTGTATTGGTTGGGCCCTAGTTTTCATTTGGTTTATGGTGAATATGTCTAATTACTGTGACTATCTTACGAATTCTCGCAGTTTTTTTGAGTTCACAAACCGAGAATCCGTCTTGACCAGCTCTGGCTGAATCATTTACATGTGACAGGGGGAACTGACCAATCACAGGGCAGCACTGTGGTTTGTGCAGAACACTTTCAGCGAGAGCCCTCCCTGATTCACACTCTGTCCAGAGGGCTGCACGTATGAATCTGGCAGCTGTCCCCATGAAACAAAAACAAAAACTAAGTCAGTTCAAATGCACAAAGGTGGAATCATTTCCTCACAGTATTTTTGTCTCTTTTGTTTCAGGACTGAAGTTTAAAATGTGAACCAGTGGATCAGGAGGAGTTTTACGAGACGTGGGACGGATTGGTCAGACTGTCATTGATTTGAACAGGACTGGACTGCCTCTACATAACACTGCACACAGAACCAAACACACGCAATAGTTTCCCTCGCAGTTGTGCAACTTTAATGTTACTTCCAAAACTCATAATGACAAATTTGAGTCCACATATTATTCTTGTACTTTATTTATAATAATAAACTTGACTTGTTTTGGCCACTGCACATTAGTGCTACACAGTGCAACTGCTGTAAAACCCATTTGATGTTCGTGAAGGCGTGTGTTTGTGAAATAAATTGTAAAACTAATAATTAAACTTAATAAGGAGTTCATTAAACATTAGATAAATAAAATGTGTTCCGGTGGCTTGACTTGATACCTCGTTTGATAGGAGAAGTGACGGAGTGAAGAACTAGTTTTTGTATGTAATTGTTAGACTTTTTGTGGTATTGCATGAAATAAATAAGTCACCTATTTTCATGAAGCATTTAAATGGATTTTTCTTTCTCTGTGGCACCACTTGTACGGCTTCTAATGATCAGATGGAGTGCAAACCTACCGCAGCCAATAAAGTAATATCTGCAGCTCACGGCTCTGAGATCGGCCCTCGCTGTCTCTCTGTTCTTCTTTGGGCGCTGTTTCTTTCATTTCATTCAGCACTATTTTTAAACTCACATCCTCCCTCCGCGCCGTGTCTGTCGCTCGTCTACCTGTCGCCTTTGATACTCCTCACGATGCCGCTTCAAAAGCACCAACGACTCGACTTGGTCTTTTGAACTGATACATTCTCTTATATTACGCTTAAGTTACGTTTTTTCCATTTTTTTATTTTATTTTATGTTAATTAGCCTATATAAGTAATACTACGCAACTTTGCTGGTGGAGCGTACGCCACCCGCTCGTCTCTATTAAAATGTCATCGTTTTGTCAGAAATGTTACACTGTATGGCATTAAAATTCACCATCAGGCCAAGTTATAGGTCACGTCTGTGGAGGTGCTACCCGTGCACAGTAATTCATGCACGTGGGGTATTTTGGAGCAATAAAAACACCCGTCATTGAATAAACGCAAGATGGAGAAGAGCAGGGAAGTTAACGAGGGCGGGGCAAAGGGGGCTGTTGTCCTGGGCCCCAGTTTCTTAGGGGCCCAGAATTGGACTAATTTATATTAGAGGGGGGCCCAAGTGAAGTTTTTTACCCTGGGCCCTCAAATTTCTGTTGACAGGCCTGGAGAAGAGGATAAAGTGTAAAGTTTAATGCTATACTGTGGAATATTACAGGTTGAGTAATGACATTTCCATGGACACAGCAGGTGGCAGATCGTCCACCAGAAAAGTTACATAATCCACCTTTTTAAATTAGTTTTTTGAACGCAAGTACTGAACAGCTATTGTAGATTATACAATTTTTTTTCTCCATAGCTTTTTTTATTAGCTCTGTTACTCCCAGCATTGTTTTAGAGAAACAAAATGTATTGAAATTACACAAATAGCCAGTATAAAACATTTTACTACGCTCAACCCAAAAAATATAACGTTTTACTACATCAGAGGTCATGCATGCAACCTCTGCCATCTCGCTCCAACCTTTGTTTTCCATTTTCTCCTCTCTCTTTCGCTCTCTCTCCTCTCAGCATCATCCCGTGACTCACATCCCCCCTCCCCCTCTCACGCTCCCTCTCCCATCTCCCACTCCTCCCGCTCCCTCCCACACTCTCCTCTCCTCCATCGCTCGTTTATTCGCTCATATCTGACCACTTGCTCTGCCAGGCTTCAAATCCGCTGCAGGTAATGTCAAAAAAGATATATTTTCCTATCTCTTCTCCTCCATGTCATGTCTCATTCTCTCCTCCTCTCCAAAGGTTAGTATTTTCAGCTGCTAAACGGCATTTGGCATTTGGAGAACAGGTTGGCAATATCTGATTCATATAGATGTAAAACTAGCATGTTATTACTGGTCTCTTCTCTCTATCCGTTTGCATGCTAGCCATCTGTTTATCCAAGAATGATTTGTCAAAGCTCTCTCCTTCACTCCTTTATATTTGAAGTGTATTCTATCTGGGGAACTGCTTCAATCTGGCTCAGTTTGGTTCAAAAATGCATAGTCATGTTTTATAGATGGATCTAAAACACGAGCCCATGATTATTTAACTAGGTACTGACCATGAACCAGCCCCAAGATCTGGAGACGGGTCCTGGGTGGGTTGGTTGCTTCCTCCTCCTGACAGGTTACCCAATAAATCACAGTCAAGGATGGGTCAAATGCGGAGGATGCGTTTACCTTCATGTGTCTTAACGTGCTTTAATGTTGGACTATGTAACTTTTCTCAAAAACGGTCTCCAAAGGACACGTTATTGCTTTGACTAGGCTGTTTCACAATATGGCATTTAACTTATCTCCATGGAGACAAGCGCATCATGCTACCGGGTCCCAGTACAGGTCAGATCTGTAGAGAGGCGACGCCGGTCACAATAAGAATCCAAGGTATTTTTGAGCAATAAAGGCACCTACAATTGAATAAACGCAAGTGGGCGTAAGTTTAACGCCGTACAGTGGAGCATTCCAGGCGACGCAATAACATCTCCACGGAGACAAGCAAGTGGCAGACCAGAAAAGTTACATAGTGCAGCTTTAAGATTGCTGTTTTTATGTGTCCTCTGTGTTGATGAATAGGCAGGATGTCGATTGTCAGCATTGTTGCCAGGGAGATCTTGGACTCCAGGGGAAATCCAACTGTCGAGGTTGACCTGAATACGAGCAAAGGTGTGAAAAACATGTCTGTTTTTTATTTATTTTTTGTATTGTATCGTTTGTTCTGTTCAGAAATGGGGGTGAATTACATTATGATCCAATGCTTCTGCAGGTTTATTCAGGGCTGCTGTTCCCAGTGGTGCATCGACCGGGATCTACGAGGCCCTGGAGCTCAGAGATGGAGACAAAACACGCTACAAGGGAAAAGGTGAAGGATAAAAATAATAAATATATCTAGCCGTTTACTATTGGTTGGGTTCAAGTGATATCACAACCTTCTAGGATCACTATAGTTTAAAATGGAGCTGGAGACCAGTCAGAATTCTGTGGTAGAATTCAGGGGCGTTGACAGGGTAGGGACAAAGGCACCTATTGTCTCGGGGCCCAGGGTCTTAGGGGCCCCGTATTGAACCTTCTTATTTTTAATTTATATTGGAAGGGGACCCAAGTGAGGCTTCTTGCCCCGAGCCCCCAAATTTCTGTCGATAGGCCTGGTAGAATTTGCTGTTAAACTGTCAATTTACAGATTTGTTGACCTGGTTTATGGTTAATATCTCTGTAATTACTGGGCCTCTCCACATGGAACAAAAACTGACTTCAAATTTAAATCTTAAAATATAAAAAAAATAAAAAACATTTAGTAGAGTTATATCTTTGCTACATAATTCCATATATTTAACTTCATATATTTGATGTCTTCTGTATGTAAATAAACTGTAAAAAGAAGTAAAAATAAAGAAAAAAAAAACATTGAATGAGATGGTGTACAAATGAATGAATGATTATTATTATTAATAATAATAATAATAATAATAATAATAATAATACATTTTATTTATAATGCACTTTTCATTCCATGGAATCTCAGAGTGCTACAATAAAAACAAAAACTTTGATTGAAGATTGAATTGAATTGTATTCTATTATATTATTTTGAGCCAGTAAGTGGTGGCATTATGTAATCAGAAAAGTGTAATTGTAAACAAAAGGACTTTAAACCATAAGATTAATATGGTAAAGTTGAGGCCCATCGGCAGAAATTTGGAGGCCCGGGGTAAGACACCTCACATGGGCCCCTCTCTAATATAAATTAATAGGAAGAGGGTCCCCCCCCTCCTGTAAACTCCCATAGAACATTGCTGGGTACGGCAATGTTCTATGGGTTCTATGGGTTCCTTTTAAAACCGTACCCATAGAACATTGCTGGTTTTGATCGTAGTAGGTGATGTCTACAGATGTTGAACTGTAGGCCCTTTAACTCTATTTATCACAACAAAACTCTATATGTTTCACTTCCTGATCCCATCTCTATTAAATATTATGTGATGTCTGCTCGTTGAACTATGATACGGGAACTTTTAATACTATAATAATAAGATCTCATGAACGTCTACATCTAAAAACCGCAGTAGAACTGAAATGGGAAAAAAAAAGCTTTTGGTTATTTTGCTTCCCAAAAATGGAATATATTTCAAGGACATGTAAAACTGGATCAATGGTGCCACTAATGCACTTAAACAATCTGGTGATAAACATTTATAATCACACCTGTTCCTGTTTTTCATGTTTTAAATGGACCTATGCAGTTACTTATTTTGTTTGCTCTGTATTTTAACAGGGCGCTCATGAAAAAAGAGTCTGGTTCTCTCAGTGGGCTCTCCCTGTATAAATAAAGATACATGAAAATAAATGAAATCTGAAACTTAGTGCACCACAGTAATGCTGCTATGAAAGTAAGTGAGGCCTGTGTTCTTGTCTGCAGGTGTTACAAAGGCAGTGGGCCATATTAACGACACTCTGGCACCTGCTCTGATTGAGTCGGTGAGTATGAGGTTTAGCACAGACAGTTTGGTTCCACTTTATAAGAGCTGCACATTTATTAACCTTAATAAAGCATGAACAAACACATAACTCATAATGAACAAAGTCTTAGTATCTACGTCATGCAGGGCCCTAGGTAAAAATCATCTTGGGGAACTCGCACTACATATTGTCTTATGAAAAATGCATATTACAGAGTTTGTGAGGGGCCCCTCTTTGCACTGGGCCCTGAGTAAACATGACCCTTTACCCCCCCAGTCCGACGCCTCACTAAGCCTGTGTCCTTCTTAATAAACTATGTGTTCATTATGGGTTAAGTACGGTACTTTTTAGGCTTTATTAAGGCAATTACAACTACAAAAACATTTAATATGATGTAAAGGTTGCTTATGTTGTGTATGTTATGTATTTATTTGTTTTAAAAATAATTCAATTCAATTAAAATTTATTTATTGAGCACATTTAAAACAACTTTAGCTGAC
>JACM01037836.1:0-10630 GCA_000787095.1 Periophthalmodon schlosseri
AGTTGTGGTAGGACACATTATTGCTGAATATTAGTGGTGACAGCAAACTGTTGAGCACAGACTTTAGAAATCTAGTGGGTAACACATCGAGGCAGCATGTAGGTGAACTCAGACTGGTGATGATCTCTTGGACAGTTTTGTCAGTTACAGGTGCAAAGTGAATCAGCTCTAAGTGTCTAGGTGGCTGCAGGGTTGTTATTTGCGTTGTGGAATTGATGGCATTTTTAATGCCCTGAACCTTGTCATTAAAGAATACAGCAAACTCATTGCACTTAGATGTGGAAATTAGTTCTAATGCCAGTGGAGCTGGAGGGCTTGCTAATCTGCTTACTGTTGTAAACAGGACGCGAGAGTAAAAATATAAAACTATGATAAAGTAAAGAGATGCAACCAATAAGGTGCTAAATAAAAATAAACTTTGGCTGTAGAGGGAGAAGAGCAGGGGGGAAAGTACACAGCCCTGTGGAGATCATGGGCTGATAGTCCAACTGCCTGAGACATTCTTCCCCAGCTGCATGCGCTGGCTCTGGTTCGTCAGGAAGTCGGTGCTCCACCTGCAGGTGTAGTAGGGCATGCTGAACAGACAGAGCTCGTCCTAGGGCAGAGCAGGGAGGATGGTGTTGAACACAGAGCTGAAGATTCCTTGAGGATAGAGTGATAGTTCTGCTGCTGTGGTGGAGATGGAACATAATAAGCACAATTGTGGCCCATAACTAAAAATGTAAAAGGATTAAAGAGGGGGTAAAATAGACTTTTTGGAGTTTGCGGAATCTCTCCTGGGCCCTATTCAAACCTTCCTTATGGTTGATAGTTGATTCTGTCCAAGACTCAGCCCACAAGCCTACATCACCCATGCTCCTGCATGACAATTTTCCATCAATATACTGTACAAAAACAGGGTACAAAACTACACTACAAGTTCACAAACAACAGTGAACAACAGTGAAAACCTAGAATCTCACTGCCTATCTGTAACTTTTCTGAAAGCGGTTTTGCCACACCCCTATCTACATGGAGAAGTTATTGCTTTGTCTGGAATGTTCCACAGTATGGGATTAAACATATCCGTCTTGAATAAATATTGATTTCTGCCGCTCTTTTCCACTTGACTGAGGAAAACTGTGAAACGGACAGTGGTATATGAGAAATCACCACAGACCATCTCAACAGTGAAAATCCAATAACAGCACAGAGAAATCTGCAGCAGAACTCTGTGACCCTCATGGCCTACTCACTTCATTAACGCGCAGACGGAACATCCTTCACAGCGCATTGATCCTGCCCACATTCAACCTGCACGCTGCTTATTTAATTATTGTACTGCAAATGTATTTAAAAACATGACGAGATATAATCAGTGCAATGATAGTGATAAATGTGAAATGGCACGGCAGTATTAAATCGAGTCTCATAATATTTGTACGTTTTTACAACAATACAGACTCAACATAATTAAATGACTTGCTGAGAAACTTTTTTGGTGGAGTGTCCTGCACCTGCTTTTCTAGATAGAGACGTTAAAAAGGGGGTATTTTACTTCTACGGGGTGTTAACTGCTAACGCATAACATATTTAGATCGCCATGTTACCTTTTATTGTGCTGAAAATGCTATATTCCCCGAAAACGATGTATTGGCACGTTTTAAGTTTCAGTTTTGTTTTTGACGCTCTGAGTTTCCCCTCCCTTTGCTCCCGGCGTTAAGCGACTCCCCTTCAGAGCGCCATCGCAATACAATCGGCGCGCGTCTCGCTAACGACTCTACTCGTTACCCAAGCGTCAAATACGTGCGCTCGTTTTCACGACATCGCGCGGCCACGCGATTCGACTCCGCCTGTCGGGTTTATTTCATCACGCCGTGGTGATGCCGTGGTCATTTTTATCTCCTTATCGCTTGTAATTTCACTCACTGATTTAGCTCGTAGAAGCCGTCATCTACCGCGTCCAGTTGTTGTTGAATCTTGAATTAATAGCTTATTGCTATTGTTGTTGTCTCTACTGTAAATATCCCGAATGTTGGTTCCTTTGTCCCATTAAACTCACTTTAATTCACTTATTTGTTCATTTACCGTAATTTTGCCATAAACAGCTCGACGTAACTATCTCAGGTCTGTTTTGTTTTGTCTTTGTTAAGTTATAATACACCTTTCAGTTAAATACCACACATGCACATACGTTACTTTAAAGACAAAGATACTTTATTTGGTTAAAGCTCTTCATTTCAGTTAAGCACATGCACATAACTTCCATACTTACCCGAGTCTCCACATGCTCCCGACAAAAGAGGGGGCGTGCCCGGTGTCAGCCATTTTTAAAGCCTTTGGGTGAGGTTGTGAGCCTTGTGAAGGGGAGAACTGGTTTAAGTTCCTTTTTGTTTCAGTGTATTTGTGTATTTCAGTGTTTATAGTTTTAGTTCAAAGTTCAAGCACTTTGTTAAAGGGGCGTAGGCTAAAGTTAAAACATAATAGTCACCTCTGTGGAGACTACTCATTTGGGGGAGGTTCTGGTTTAGTCCATCGGGTGAACATCAGTTTAGCCTGGTATGTGTGTTTTTGTTTTTTGGGTTTTTTTTTGTTTTATTCATTCCTGTTGCTTTTGATTTAGTTGAGCACAGTTAATTTTTGTAAATATTAATGATTTTGCGACACTTTAAATTTAAAAATTTTGGTTGAATGGGAAATTTCTGCCTCCTACTTAAAACCACAATGTCCAGCTTCCCCACAACATGGTACCAATCAAACGCAAACCTCAGTCTCTGCCTACTCTCTCCCGGAGTGATGCCTACCTTTTGATAACTATCCGATTACCGATTACTATACTATTACAGTTATACTACTGTGTTATACCCTATACATAGCTATACCAAGTATTCATCCAGTGGTTGTCTTGTATTACTAGTTTATAACACATATGCTACATACTGCACATCGCATTAAGGCTGTCAAGTTTCTGTGTACAGTTTTGTATCATGTTTTTGTGTATTTATGGCGAATTGTGGGGGCATGGATGAATAGGCTTGTGAGCTGAGCATAGCACAGAATCTTACAGCTAACAGCAAGGAGGGTATGAATAGGCGCCGGGAGAGATCGTTAAAATACTCAAACGTGCGCGGATGACATCTAAAACCTCTTCAGGCATGTTTTTGACGTATGACATGGTAGAAAGCAAAAAAAAAACAACAAAAAATCCCCAACATTTTGCATAATACCCCGTCTTTAATGCTTTGTCTAGATATGTTCAACAATACGGCATTAATTTATTATGGAGACAAGCAGGCGACACCAGGCCAAGTTACAGGTCAGATCTTTGGCGAGATGGAGACTTTGTTAACGTCAGTATCAACATTTCCGCCGGTGTATTTTCAATAAACACTTTCAAGTCTTTCAAGAAACATGACAATAATAACCGCTCGTAACAAACAACTTGCATTTCTAGCATCTCAGATATGGAGGTTCTAAATATATCGAGGTTTGAATGTATAGGAACAATCAAAGGTTGTTTACCATTTGAAAACTCTATATTTTCATAATTAAAATGTTCTGGTGTCCTACCCGTTATGCGACAAAAAGTAAATCTGAACAAACTGTTATCCCACAAAGTCAAAAATAATCTTTCCCAAATCACATTTTCATAAATAAATGGTTAACTCTGTTTTCACTGGTATCTCATTTGAACTTACTGTGAGACCCTATCCACAATCTCATCCCTGCAGTGCCCAAAACAGTCCAGCGATAACCCTCCACTCCATGCGCTGACCTATCAAAGCTCATCCCAGCAAACTTTCCGATGAGAAACTTGTTTGTATTTGTCTATCCTGGGACACTTGGGCAGATAGCTTGTGCACTTACAGACATTAAATGAAAAGCGATGCATTTTGGAAGCAACGAAAACACTGACCAGAGGAAACCCCAGTGCGGAGCAGGAGATGAGAACGATACAGGAACTAATTTTCTTCAAGCTCACAACAAAAGGTGCGATACAAAGAAATCTGGTGGTGTGGAATTACCTTGGAGACGAACAGACAGTCTTTCTGATAGATTCTTTTTTTTTTTTTTTTTTTAATATATTTCTCCTCAAACACACACACACACACACACACACACACATATATATATAATTACACTATGAAGTTTTAATTGCTAACAAATAACGTATTTAGATCACCATGTTACCTTTTATTGTTTTGTTTTATTGCTATATTTGCTGAAAACAATGTATTGACAAGTTTTACATGTTTCACTTGGTTCTGTCGCTCTGAGTCTCACTTCTCTTTGCTCGTCGTCCTATGTCACTCCAGTTTTTCAGAGTGCTTTCACAGCACAATCAGCGTGCGTCCCACTAATGAAACTACTGCACATTGCGTCAGGTTTGTGAAGATGTAGTGTACGGTTTTGCATCATGTTTTTGTATATTTACGGACAATAGTGTGGGAGCATAGGCTTGTGGGCTAAGCACTGGACAGAATCTTGCAGCTAAAGGCATGTTTTTGATGAGGTCACAAAGTTATAACATGGTAGAAATCTAAAAACATTGATTTTGCATAATATTCCTTCTTTAAAGGTCCAGAGCGTACTTTTGCCGTCACACCAAGGCTAACTACTATCATGCTAAAAGTGCACTAGCATCACTTCCTGGATCACCGACAAAAATTATTTATATTTAGATGCAGACAGCAGTCTCATTTTGACCCTAAGAGCTGCTTTTACAATATATCTGAGCTAATTTTACTTTGATTCTGAAAAATGGGTACAGTGACTAATAGTAGCTTTAGTTTAAGGTCATATGCTAAGCTTTCAATCACATAATAATGTTTTTATATATTTATGTGGTTGTAGGGTGTCGCGGTAAAGCTGACAGAGGCTCAGTCCGGGTTCAGAGGATTTACTTCCTCGTTGGACATGGGCATAAGATATGACATATGTAGAGGTAATTCCATATTATGGTTGCTACCTGGCAACCATAATGTTAACGATAGTCAAAACTTGTATAAATTACACAATAGATAGGATTAGACTAATAAAAATGGATGACAACACCTTTATTTTGCCAAATGAATGAACTATCACAAAAAATGCTCCCTTCCTAGTGTGTAAATTGTCCCTACATTTTGGATGGAATTTGTGTTGATATTCTGTGATTCTGTGAACTCAGTGCTACTTCTTGTATTTTTTTTTACTTATCAACGTTTTTTTTCCCCACAAACTGCCCCTTGACCGATGAAAACCTATGATAAATATTTGTCACAGGTACTATCCCACCAAACCAAGCATGAATCAGAAAAAAAACATGAAAATCTGTCAAATGCACTTTAATAATGTATCTTTTCCTGTCATGTTCATATGTGCGTTTACTTTATTCATTCTATTTGCAGTCAGTTAACTTTATATAATTTACCAATTCAGTAAATATTTAATAAATTGCAGTATTCTTAATTTATATAAGTTTAATTTGGTATAAATAAATACATATCATCTTAAAAATGTAAAAAAAAAAATAAATAAATAAAAAAGTTGTTAATTGTTTGCAGAAGTTATTACTCACTTTCTTAACACATTCCGTGCATCCTAATTACTCACTGCGATGAGTTGATAAGCACTTTTCACAACTTTCAAAGGCCAGAGCAGAGTTTTGGCATCATGCTACTGCTGACAATTAGCAGCTTTATAACTAAATGCAGACATCAAACAGTGGTTTCATTTTTACCCTAACAGCTATTTTTTATAATATATTTTTATACTGGGTTACAGCCCCTTTAACAGTAGATTTAATTTAAGATCTGTTTATGCTTAACAGATTTTTTTTGAGCATCCAATCAAATACTGCTGTTAATGTAAAGTTTCTGAGGTCTACATTAAACCAGACCTATTATGTAAAATCAACTTTTTAGAGCTTTCAACCATATTATAGTTGTTTCTGCTTCTCATTCAGTCCCCGTTTTCACCCCCACAGGCCTATGCCCGCTGCTCTGCGCTTACTTCGTTCTTCAATTTTATTTTCTTAAATCGATGATATGTGTAGGAGTCAGCGGCGTTGCGTAGTCATTTTGGTCTAACTTTTTTTTCCATCCGTTATTCGGTAGTGTGATGTGCAGCTATTCATAAGAGGTGCCGAAAACTTCACGGCTGTTTGTTGTGATTATAGCAATCTCAGCTCCGACTGGGCAGCACAGTTTTCTAATGTGGAAGACAGCTGACTTGTTTAATGATCCACGGACGTTCCATGGAGATAGATAATGCTACACTGTGGAACATTCCAGGCAAAGCAATAACTAATAGCTCATATTAGCTGATCTTATAATGTTGAATTTCATATTGTCTTTGCAATATAACAGACAGTTAGCCTTGAGCTGTTATCAACACACAACAGATTCATTATTACTTATCTTAACCGCAGGCAATGTTCATTATGAAAGCAAATGTTGTGAAAATGTTTTTGTCAAGTAATTTTGTATATTTCACTTCTTCAGTGAATATTTAATACATTACCATCTTCAAAATATGCAGTTATACTTTATACAGTTCAAACTAGACGTTTACGTTCGCTATATAAAAAGATACATACACTTTTTTTTATTTGGCACTATTGCCTTTAAACTGCATGACTTTGGTCAAACATTTTGGATATCCTTTCACAAGTTTCTAACAAGTTGGCAGGAATTTTGGCCCATTCCTCCTGACAGAACTGGTGTAACTGAGCCAAGTTTGTAGGCCGCCTTGCTCGCACATGCCTTTTCAGATCTGCCCATTAATTTTCCATAGGATTAAGATCAGGGCTTTGTTACGGCCACTCCAAAAACATTGACTTTGTTATCTTTAAGCCACTTTGTAACCAGTTTGGCAGTATGCTTCGGGTCATTGTCCATTTGGAAGACCCATTTGCGCCCAAGCTTTAACTTCCTGGCTGATGTCTTGAGATTTTGTTTCAGTATTTCCACATAATGTTCTTTCCTCATGATGCCATCTATTTTGTGAAATGCACCAGTCCCTCCTGCAACAAAACAATCCCACAGTATGATGCTGCCACCCCCATATTTCACAGCTGGGATGCTGTTCTCTGGCCATAATCCTGCAACAAACAATCCCACAGTATGATGCTGCCACCCCCATATTTCACAGCTGGGATGCTGTTCTCTGGCCATAATGAGCATTGTTACGTTTGGAGGAAAAAGGGGGAAGCTTGCAAGCCAAACAGTTACATTTTTGTTTTGTGTTTTGTGTCTCCAAAACTTAAGGTCTTTGTCCCTGTGCATTTGTAAACTGTAATCTGGCTTTTTATGTTTCTTTTGGAGTAATGGCTCCTTCCTGGCAGAGTTGCCTTTCAGGCCATGTCGGTACAGTCCTCGTTTCACTGTGAATAATGACACACTCTTACCAGCTTCAGCAGCATCTTCACAAGGTCTTTTGCTTTTGTTCTTGGGTTGATATGCACATTTCGGACCAAAACACATTTATCTCTGGGACAGAGAACCCATCTCCTTCTTGAGAGGTATGATGGCCAGATATTCCCATAGTGTTTATACTTTTGTATAATTGTTTGAACAGATGAATGTGGCACCTTCAAGCATCTGGAAATTGCACCCAAGGGTGAACCAGACTTGTGCACGTCCACAATTCTCATCTTGATATCTTGATATCACAACTTTCAGAGGCCTGTTGTTAGCAGTTGTTGCTAGTGCTAACAACAACTAGCATACTAACATTGTACCAGTGTTACTTCCTGGTTCACGATCAATAAAAGTGCTTTATAACTAGATGTAGACAACTTTGGTCTCATTTTTACCATAAGAGCTCCTTTAATACTAACTGTAATTTAAGGTCTGTTTATGCTTAACAGACTTTTTTGAGCTTCCTATTAAATCATGTTGTTTCCACGTCATCATTCATAAATAAATACAATTAATTTAATATTAAATAAAATTAAAATGTAATATAGGCAAGGCAAGTTTATTCATATAATTCATACACAAAGTAATTCAAAGTGCTTTACAGAATAAGAAATACATTAAAATCACAATACAAAAAATCACAACATAAATAATCACAAATAATCATCATAAAGTTAACGTTAAAGGAGAAGAGTGCAGAATAAAACCCTTTCAGTCATATGCACAGCTAAACAGAACTGTTTTGAGCCTGGATTTAAACATTGTCAAAGTAGAGGCTTGTCTCACATCTTCAGGACTGTTCCAGGTTTCAGCTGCACAAAACTGAAACTCTGATTCCTCATGTTTAGTCCTGACTCTGGGCACCAGCAGGAGGCCGGTCCCTGAAGTCCTCAGAGTGTGAGATGGTTCATATGGCACTAACATATCAGAGATGTACTTTGGTGCTAGGCCATGGAGAGACTTGTAACAAGCAGAGCTGCTTTTAAGTCTATTCTCTGAGCCACAGGAGCCAGTGCAGAGACCTGAGGACAGGACTTATGTGCTCGTACTTCCTGGTTCTAGTCAGGACCCGTGCAGCCTCGATAACTGTGTACATATTGTGCTGACTGAGCTGCTATCAGAATGATCAGTACAACTAGTGCAATTACCGTTCCAACAATCTCCAGCTTCCGTTTGCCCCTCCACAGTCTGGCCTTCACCATGAATAAATGACTTCTGTCTCATTAAACACTTTTGTGAATGCCAATTTTGTTGCTACTTCTCTTTCCCAGACTAGTCCATTCTCTCTTTGCAAGGTTACTTAAGACATCTAACCTTAATAATTAGTATTGGGGCTCAGAATGCAGTACAGGTTACACATCTGAGCCTCCCCCTCCATGGTAACAACAGGGCATTGTAATGAACTTCAGTAATTAGCGGTAGTTATTTGTTAATTAGCCTTGAGAGGAGCTTAAAACACAGTTTGCATAATATACTCTAATTAAATTATGCTCTGCAAATAACAGAAAAATAGAACATAGGACAGGTGCAAATAATGGCTCCTTGTTTTCCGGTGTTAGTATAAAAAAGCAGCAAAAATTCAATTTGGTTAACATTTTCTTGACTGAATTCTCAAACATGGCATTATGAAACAAGATAAGAAGATGGGCACAACTTTAAGCTTTCTCTTTAAAGGTGTACTATGTAACTTTTCTGGTGGGGTCCGCCACCTGCTTGTCTCCACATAGATGTTATTGCTTGGACTGGAACGTTATGTAACTTTCTGGTGGGGTCCACCACCTGCTTGTCTCCACATAGATGTTATTGCTTGGACTGGAACGTTTCACTGGACATCAAGGAACCACTCGCCGAGCCACTGAGTCGCACGCACATCCGTACACCAGTGTATGCAGACACTGGGAGCGAGGTGGGTTACATGTCTTGCCCAAGGACACAACGACAGCGTTCATTTGTGGGAGCTGGGACCAAACCACCAACCTGTGCCCCAGTGGATCTGACGGACGTACACAGATGAGCTACTGTCGCACTGTACTCCCTGTACTCAGAACAGGCGTTAGATCATCAGGGAATTACTTTTGACAAAAACACGAGATGAATGCAGTCGTAATGAACGTGATCTGACGGTAGAAATGCTCAAATTTTGATTTGTGGACTTAAAACAGTGATGTCATATTTACACATGGCATAACAATCCTGTGACAATCCAAAATACAACTCCAGGTATGTGTCAATGTGTCAATTTGAACGTGTTCTTCAATTTCAGTGGGGTTGCCTCTCCACAGAGATGACTTGTAACTTAGCCTGCGGGCATCAACTAGCCTACTTGTGTCCATGGAGATAAATCAATTTAATGCTATACTTTGGAATATTCAATGCACAGCAAAAAGCATCTTCATGGTGACAAGCAGGTGGCGTAACCTCCATCAGAAAAATGACATAGTGCGACTTAAATCACTCCTTTAAAGGGATTTTTTGGAATGTGTTTGTTACATTAATATTTATGATTCATACATAGAAAATAAGTGTGTGGAAAATCAGTTCTTTTGCTTTCATGTTTGCTTTGATTACGTTTCTGATAAAACTCTGCTGGCAACAGTGTGGAAGAGCTCATTACCTATACAAAGCTAGCGGCACATTTATAGTGAGAAATATGTACGTGTGAATGATCAAAACATGCCCAGTCACCATGTATTGTGTATGCTCTTTAAACTATATTCCCAACATCATAGATATTTCATGTGTGTATGGAAAATAGATATTTTCAAGAAAATGCTATCAAAGGATGCTTGAACTCCAGCCTGTCAACTGGTCAGTCGGTCCGGTTGACAGATTTAACTTTGGCTTTTACTATGGCTCAGACCTGAACGACTGAGGGACTACACAGCCTCTAGCATTGACGTTGGTTAACTATGTTTACGGAAATGCACGCAAATGGAACAAAATGCAACAATATTGTTACCTCATCAGAAACACACCCAATGTCGTGTTTTATTTCATTCATGCAAATCCTGGTTAGTCTGTCAACATCTCGAAAGCTCAAAATGCTCTGTTCCACCTTGTGTTGTCATGTAGTGATTGTGCTTTCAACAGCTGCCTTTTAACTTTAGTTTAGTAGAGATTGGCTGTTCCAGGAATAAAACCATCCAAATGATTCTAGTGAAGGTGTATGGAGTTTAAAAACACAGTGGAAGACTTTCTGTATTACCACATGACATAAAAATGTGGAATAGAGTGTTTTCCGTTTGAGA
>JACM01052603.1:0-13467 GCA_000787095.1 Periophthalmodon schlosseri
AAATAAATAGGCCCTATTTGAAGCATTTTCTTAAAATTTTGGTATAAAAACAGGTAACAAAAATTCCAACCTTCCATCTATCTGCGTATACAATTTTGTTATTTGCATGAATTAACATGATCACACTATTATAATCTCAAATTCTCACACTAAAGTATAAATAATTAGCTAGAACAACTGTGCAAATTATGGACAAAATTAAGATTTGTTTTTTTTTAGTTTTGCAGACCTTAGTTTCCTGAATTAATAGACTTCCTTATTCATACCAACATCTGATCGCTATTAACAAGCTAAGCCAATTAAACCAGCATTTCATGGAGGACAGTTCGTACTCTATTACTACTACTCACTACCCCTTAAAAGTCCCCTGTGCGGTGGACCATTTCACTAAAGCTCCCCTTAACGAATGGGTCATGTCTGGTTCAGGCCCAGTGTCTCCTTAAAGAACAACTCTATTATAATCCCAGCTTGAGTCGTTGAATATTCATGACTAATTACAGCCTGTATTTGTGTGGCCTCCCTGCCCCTGCCCTATTGTGTCCATCTCACCTAATTATTTCTGCTCCCCAAATGACAATCAAAGCCAGCATCGCCAATAGACTTCCTGGTTACGTACAAGAGAAAGTGGAGGAGCTGTTGTATCATGTAAATAGTGCAAAGGGACAGGAGGACAGTCTGTGTAAGATGGTGGATACAGGGTCAAGGCGCGATGCCATTCAGATTGTAATGAGTTCATAACCAATGCAGTGGTATTAACAAAACATGAAGCCCTGAGTGGAGAGTGTGATTATAAAGAAAAGATTACATCAAGATGAAAAATAACACTTCAGAAAGGACAATATACAGTGCAGTTTGTTTTTCATTGATAAATCAGTTTTATAATAATTCATTTTTGTGACATAAGAATGTACATGTTCAAAAGCGTTATGTTATATCGATCGATCTCGAGTTTTATGTTGTAACTTGTATTGACAGTATGTGACTGTCATGGTGACTGAACAACCTTGGTCATTTTTCTGGTATGGTTTAACAGTATGGTCATGCGTTATTTTCCATACTTACTGTATTTGTAAGGAAGAAAACTTTCTTGCTCAACTGATCAAAAGGTTGAGTTTAAGTGTAAAATAAAGGCAATATGTGATGCCTACATACTCCACAAATAGTATAAGATCTAGTTATTCAATTCAACTTCATTTATGCCACCAAAGCCAAAACAAAAAGGTGAGAAACACTGAATAGGAATTTAAAAGGTGCCTAGAGTGAAAAAAATGTTGTCGTTTTCTTGTTCTGTAAAGCACTTTGAATGACTTTGTGTACGCATTAAGATCTACAAATAACCTTGTCTTGCCTTGTCTGCGTCTTGTCAAGTCTGCTGTCAGCTTTGAGTAACTTTCTATTGTTCCAGGCTGTTTTCAAAAGAGCAGTTAAAAATGAATACTTCAGACCATTTTACTAAAACGACAATGCTGCAAATAAGACTCTTCCCATGTGTGATGAGGCAAATGCATGATCATATTTGTTTTGTTTTTTTCAACATTGTGTCATAAAAATAAATCCCATCTCCAGAGCAGTACATGATTATGCAGAGTAGGCTTGGCCAAAGTGTAATAAATCAAATAATAATCAATACTAAAACTAGTATGGAATCTAGATACTTATTTGAGCAAATACTGATACTAAAAAAGTCACATTCACTGGACAAAAATGAACCTTTTCTGAATAGCTTTAGAATGATCTTGAGCTGTATCAGAACAAGTATAAGACACAGACTAGTATACACTCATGGACCACTGTGGAACCTACCTGGACGACTGAGGGATTACACAGATATAAGGCCACAATATAATATAAAAGTACTAAAATTCAACGTTGAAAATTACATAATTGTTTGAAGTGGTTTTACTTTTCATTGTGGTATCGGAATCGGTACTGAGTCTATTCCTTAGTATCGAAATAGAGTTTGAAATTTTAGTCCAATTTGAATGCAGAGCAACGTACCGGGCATGAAGGTGAATCCTCCGGGCAGCTGCATGACGCCCGCAGACGGCCCCGCAGCCTTCAGGACCGTCCCGTTGGCGCTGATGTTGCTGTTGGCGGACACTGGGGCCAGGTAGTTGGTGATTGGGTACCCGCTGCTCACCTGCATCGTGGTGGAGGTGGTCGGGACGGTGGCCTGGGTGCTGCTGACCGACCCGGGCAGGTTTGCGACGGTGAAAGTGGGCTTCAGAGTGTCCTGGAAGAGATGAAATTAAAATAATTTGAAAATGTGAAATAGAATAGACAAAATCATAATATCCTAAGAGTTTTTACACAGACGCAGGTCTCAATATGAGACATTACACATTCAAATAACAACAACACTTAAACAAAAAAGTGGGGCAGCAGTGACTCAAGTTGTTGTGTCCTTAGGCAAGACACTTCACCCACATTGCCTAGTATGACTGAGTGTTGGCGCAGATTGGCAGCCTCGCTTCCTTCAGTCTACTCCAGGGCAGCTGTGGCTATAATAGCTTACCACCACCAGGTATAGAGTGAATAAATTATGCAATGTAAGTCTTTGTCCAAAAAACGTGGCATAAAACGAATGCATTATTATTATTGATAAGAATCTTGAAAAGCAAGTTATTACACCAGGCAAAGTATTTTTTAGCAATATAAATATATCTGTAATTGACTGGTTTGTGCAGGATATGTTTAATGCCATACTATGAAGCATGCCAGTTAAATCATAAGACAAAAATGTCACCATGAAAACAAGCAGGTGGTGGACCCTCCACCAGAAAAACTACATAGAGGCCCTTAAAAAAAAAAAAAAAGCAAGGCATTATTTAGTAGCCTTTTCATATTAAATTGTGGCCTGAATCTTGACAATCATAGCCATGTTACCCAAAATTAATTCTATGTGAAACCGCTAAAGTATACACTTTTGCAGGTACATTTGTTTTTAGTTGCCATGACTAAAAAACTAAATGAAACAAAAGCGAAGGACATTGTGGAGATGCAGAGAGCTGGAGCAGGACGTGTTTGTGAGTGGGCTGAGATGAGAGCAGAGGTGGGCGTCAGCAGAGCATCTTATACACAACACACCATTTTACAAAGGCACAAAAGAAACCACAGAATTAGATTAATGAAAAGTCTAACTGGGACATCAGGCTTTGTAATGAGAGCAGAGAAATTACCAGATTTGTACCTTTGTGTCTTGTGTTGTAGCGTACAGCAAAGATAGAGCTATGTTAGTGTTGACAGAAAACCGATACCTTTATACTAATCAATACTAGTAGTATTGATCATTGATCAATACTGAAGTGAAAATCATTACATACATTTGACAAAGTTTTAAAGAACAGAGTGTTTTGATCTATAACCTAAGCTTATCTGACTCTGATTTTTGGAAAATTACATTTTCACAAAAAAAAAAAAAAAAAATGAAACAAGAAAAAAACAAAACATCTGTGCCTGAACATTGTGCCATTATTGCTATATCATTGCTTATATTTGAGACCAATGTCAATTTGAAAACAGTCCATTAGGTTTTGTAATGAAACCTGGAGATCATATGAGACAAACACGGCAGGTGCACCACTTCTCATTATAATAAAAAAAAAAAAAGTCATTTACAACTGTGTCACAGGTGAATGATGGAATAAACGACTGTTGTTCAAGATGAGGCAGTGTGCACAAACAGGAACATGAAATATTAAATAGAATAGGCCTATCGCAGCAGGGACATTCATAAACAATACGACATCTGATTTAATGGCTGTGGTGGTACTACACTGTTAATAATAAATGCAAATATTATACATACAATCGCGTAGAGCTGAAACAAGTTACTTGATTAAGCATAACTAATTAAAATAATAGTCAACCAATTTTGTAATGAAATGTTTTCTGCCATCTATACTCTGACGAAAAGCTGCATGTGCAGAGAGAAGAGGTTTTATGACTTCAACAGAACAGTAATTGCATCAAAATGAGACAAAATGTGTAACATTTGTGTTTTTGATTAAATAAGTGTATTCAATTAAATATCACTTTAGCTTTATCTAATTTATACATATAGTTTATATTGACAGCCCTTTCACAATTAAACAACTAATTAGTCAAAAGAAAATAATTGCCAAATCAATGATTATCAAAATAATGGTTAGTTGGAACCTCTATAATTTTCCTTACAGGTGGAATATTTCAGAAAAACTGAAGTTTGGTTAGTCTGAGGTTGGTGGTCTGATCCCAGCTCCTCTCAGTGCATTTAGTCATTGTGCTCTTGGGCAAGACACTGCCCACTTTGCTTTTGCAAATGCAGCTGTGGCAATATAAAGATGAGTGTGTGAAGACTAGGAATAAATGAATAGATAAATGCTTGTCAAGCATATAAAGTGCTACACCCAAGTTCTTCTTCTTATAAATTAAATTACTTTGAAACTTTAACCAATCAATGCTCGGAGAGTGCCTGAGCTCTGTTGGTTTTTATATGTGACTGATTAGATGGGTGAGAGGTGGAAGGTTGAGGATAAACTTCAGTGATAACGGCTCAAAATGCAAACATAAAAGGAGATATAGTTAAAGGGGACATACGAAAAAAAAGAATTAAGAGCTTTTACCCATGTTATAACTGTATTCCCTCATCATTAGCTTACTCAGTTGTAATTAGTTTGATCCATGCATATTTGAGTAATCCTGTATTGCCCTGCATTCAAGTGTTCAGAAAATCTCTGCTTTCACCGACCCACTATCCCCGCCCACAGCTCTGTATTTATTTACAATAAAAAAAATAAAAAAAATTCTGACACACACACGTAATGTCGTATCCATGGGTTTCAGCTTCCTGTTTATAGACAATATTTTGAGGACTTTTGCCCATTCAAAAGATATATTTTGTTTTATTTTGTTGTGCTGTTATTTTGATATATTTTGAATCGTTAATTGCTATGGTAGCATGCTAGATTTATCACTTTCCAACAACAAAAATAAGTTAAAAAAAATATAAATCTGCAAGTTGCTATGATGAAATGCCACTATGAAAAGGTGAAACACATTTCTATTAAGCCATGTTAGATCAATGTTACAGTTTACAATGAACATAATGCAATGTTATAGTTTAATAGTAAATATTTGAATAAAAGCATAATATGTCTTCTTTCAGCTAGTCTCCTTGCTCTAACCCTGTTCCACTAAACGGATGATTTCTGCAGTTTACTCAAAGACTTTGGCCTGGTGGTTTTGCAGATGGCTGAGCAGGTGTCGCCTTATACAAGAATCTCTCCAAATGTAGAACAATGAAAACGCCACTGAAGCCTTTAGACAAGAGTACAGTTTTCAAACAGTTCAGCTCAGCACTCACTGGTAGTCTTTGATAGTCCAAGGTCCGTCACCGCTTTAGTTAAACACAAACTACAGAAGGCAAAAGGGGAGGAACACTAGCAAAACTCCCATGGCTCTTCAACCAAAAAGGAATGACAGTGACACAGAAATATGCTAATCATTTGTGCATTCAATGTATCAGATAAAAAATGTGCGTAAAACATCTTAACTACAGGAAATGCATAAAAAGAATAATATCAGACCTCTTATATAACAGATGTTTTTGCTTGAACATACCTATATGTTATAATGTTAATGTAAATGCTAATTTTAATGCCAAGTTTGTCTGATAAGGAATGTGCTGTGAATTGTAGACTGGCATTTTTTTTATTATAATTTTTTTAAAATAGAGCCAATACAACAAAAGTCCCTGGAACTGCAAGAGCTTCCTATAATGAGACAAAAAAACTAATCTTCAATGTTGGTATCCACTGGCAAAACAACTACATCTTTGGGATTAACTGTCCACTCGTATAATCATGTATGGTATTTACAACTTCCGAATCATTGCATCATCATGCTGTTGGCAAATGATGCAATAGATTTGCTTATATGTAAACTTCATTTTGATTTTGACCCTTTGTGGGTGCTCTAGTTTCTGGAGCAGAATTCTAGGTATTGACTTGGGGTAGTTGTCGTTACTACGTGACGCCTATGCAGATTAGAAAAGGTTACACATTTTTAAAAGGAAAAAAAAATGCCTCTAAAAGATATCCTCAAACTTAGAAGTGGGTGTATTTGAGCGCCTCTTAACAAGTGAACAACTGTTGTCCTTAACACTTGTGAGAAAGTATGTCAAGGAAACTGGCTGTGTCGATTGGTCACGGCTCAGTGGCAGAGCTAGCACTTATTAGCTGCAGTGGCATCAGGAGCAGACAGGCCACGAGGGGCTAAGGGACAGAGGGCAGGGGATGAGGCGCGAGACCAAACAGCTGAGGGACAGACAGCTGGACAGAAACCTGAGCAGCTAACGGACTTAACCCCTTCACATCCAGCTGACAAGAGGCAGAGACAGGAGGCTAATCACAATATGTTAGCTTTAGCCACAGGGGGAGCTTCCTATCACATTTACAGTAAAGAAAAAACAAACAAAAACTAATCAGGAGCCACTGCAATGGTAACTGAAAGGGGACCAAAGTTTGTTTTTTAACCTATTTTGAATAACTGATGTTACATGGTTAATGTTACATGGTTAAAAAAGTTATTCATTCATTCAAAATGAATTCATTTCTTTATTTTACAATAAACTGCCAAACACAATATTTTGAATACAAATGCAAACGTGCCTGAATAGGATTGCGAGGAAGTAAATACTTATACATCAATCGACTTCATAAAAAACAAAATCTGTACTCTGCCAGCTTGAATATTATCTGAGTGAACCCTTGCACATGGTTGCTGTAAATGGAAGTTATGATATTAAACCTTTAACAGTAACAACAGGAGGACATGTTAATTTTGTTTAAATAGAGTCAAATTTAATGACTGCATTTCAATTTAAATTACTGCTTAGAATGCCTTCTTTACTCTGTGCAATGAAATTAAATTGTTTTATCAATAGCCAACAAAAATATTAAAGTTTGCACATTTTCCTGGACAAGGTAACGGCTCCTATCCCATTACTGCCGTCAGAGGGGCGTAGTCTGAGTTTAGGAACACTTTGGAGGGAGCACTCTTATCAGTCTGACCCACATAGTGACACCAGTGTGACCAGTGTCTTTGTTTGCCCAGCCCCATGTGTCACCAGTTCAAGAGCCTTTTCTATAAACAGCTCTGGCTTTTAGCTCTGAGTCGAGACGCTGTATAGTAAACATAAGCCACTGTGGTGTAATGCATTCCTCCAGACAGACCTGACACAGGCCTGGTCCTGGTAATGCAGCCAAAACATGAGGCATTTCCTGCTGCTGGGACCCCATCCATCCCGTTACCCCCACAAAGAGTTCTCTACAACCACGGCTCAAAATCAGAACTGAAAAATCCCACAGTGTAGAACTGCTGTTGGACAGTCAGAGCTGTAAGCTATGGAACGCACTGACTTAACTACTACTACTACTACTACTGACTTAAAGGTGCACTATGTAACTTTTCTGGGAGATAGTCTGCCATCAGCTTGAGGCATTATTGCTTTACTTGGAATGTTCATCAGTATGGCATTAAACTTATCCATTTTCATGGAGACAAGAAGGTAAAGCCACTAGGCCATGTTACAGGTCAGATCGGTGGAGAGGCAACCCTGCTCACGGTAAGAATGGATGTTTTTTCAAGGTACTTTTTCAGCAGTAAAAGACTTTGAAAGAAAGTTATGTTCAACGCCACACTGTGGAAAATTCTAGGCAAAGCAATCTCCATAGAGACGAGCACCATTTAATACTGACCATGCATGTTTATTGTCTGCATATCTGCCCTTTAAAAGCTGAACAAGGGCCTTAAATGCAATATATTAGCACTGACTGCTGGAATCAGCATTGTACATAAATAAAACACAAAACACCTAATCTTGTAAATATAATTACTTTATCCAATTCTTGCAGCCAAATTACTTACTATGCACACCTGCTCAGACAAATCTGTTTAAGTGGGCTTTAATGAAAAAAAAAACAAAAAAAAAAAACCCACTATCAATTAAAGTAAAGGTAAAGAGGCATTGTACCAGGTTATAACAAAAATGCAAGATGCATTGCATGAAAGTAGTCAGGCAGCAGCAGTTTGCTGTTCAAAACTGACCAACTGAACAACACTTCAACCATATGGTAACTGCAACACAGAAGAACCCACAGAGAGGGGAACCTGGTAACCACCATGAAGAGAAAACAGTGGCTTAGGGCAATGCAGCACTTACTGTAATGAGGCAACAAATGAAAGCTGATTTATTGTTGTGAGAAGGGAAGTCTGAGCCATGAATCCTGTCCACGTCCAGCCTCAGAAACCCCCTTAATATAAACAAACCACAAGACAAACCGTATCTTATTTGCACAGACGAGGAGGACAGGTCTTCTGCTGTAATGCTGATTTGTCAAAGCACAAAAGCTGAAAATAAGTAGATGTTCAAATACGGCAGCTCTCCAAAAAACACTGTGCTCTATATATGGTCAACAACTCTAGCCTGCAATCGTCCTCAATTCACACACATCAAGATATAGACCCCAACTGTTAGCATAACCTCAAAAAAGGATGAGAACAACACAGATAATAAGCAGAATCATGTCCCACAAAAGTTAAGCACATAAAGACAACGTGTAACTCTTCGGCTAGGTTCACACTGCAGGGTTTTTTTTTTTTTTAACAGATTTTTTTTACCCATACGTGACCGGCATCTGATTTTTTCATGTCAGTGTGAACAGCTCAATTCAGATTTTTTCAAATCCGACCCAGGATTCATTAGTATGTGGTCATAAATCTGATATGATATGGCTGCAGTCTGAACGCTCATGTCACTTTAAATTAGTGTTTAGGCGTGAAAGAGTTGGGGAAAAGCGATCACATACATAGGCAAATGTTCTCCTGCTCATCCAAAAGTTATTAAAAAAGTCAGTGTCAGTGAAGCGGCTCACATCAGTGTCCCGCCACTCTTGGCTCAGACTCCTCACCCACACGCTCATCGAAATGGAAATGGCAGAAAGGGCCCCACTGACTGCCATAACCAAAATCCTTGTCCTCTTCCTTCTTGATATGCTTTGCGAAATCAGTCAATTAAGTAAATGTTAGCTCCGGTTGCTCAAATAACTTGAAATATCCACAAATGCGCCAGGACTGAGACGAATTGGGGCCATGTTTACTTCCACAAACACAATGCGCTGCGTATGACGTTGTGTTCTGTTGTGCGCATGCGGGTCACTTCGCGGCCGCATTCCGTTCGCATTAGGGATAAATAGCAGTCGCATCTGCGTTGTAATGTGAACGACTACATAATAAAATCGGATACAAACAAAAAATCAAAATTGGGCCACATACCCTGCAGTGTGAACGTAGCCTTTGATGCTGAGAGGCTTGTGTCTGTCTTCAAACTTAAAACCTGTCCAATCGGCAACAGAATTTAACAATTGCCATTAACCAAAACTTTAAGACTGCTTAAAAAAAAACAAAACAGTCATTTTCAGATCTTTTGCCCGCATTTTTGGGCAGGACAGTAAGTGTGCTGAAAGTTGCTCCACACCCCCCCTTTCAAATGGTCAAGGTGTTTGGTCTTGAGATCAACACCCAGCTCTAACAAAGTGCAGCTCACCGACAACAAAAAGTAAAACACGACATGGCTGTACGTATGCTGGTAGTGACACGCCACAGACCATTATTCAGTAGGTCAGTATTAAACTACAACATTCAACTTCGTACCATCTAAGCTCCAGCCATTTTCTATAACAGCTTTTAAGAAATGTATCTTCTCTATATATGGTCAAAACTTCCAAAGCCCTCAGTTGCCCTCCTTACATTCACATACATCAAGATAAAGACCTGCTACACACACACATACATACATACATAGCAAGGCAGGCTAATCAAGGAGAGAATGATTCCCTGTTCACAGCGGGTCTATCGTGCCAAATTGAATTTGACAACTGGCTGTGCTGTGCTAGTGCATTTGCAGGGACCATTGTGCGGTGCTGGTGGTGGCTGCTCCTTGTCTAATCTCCCATTTGCTGGCTCCCATCTCCAGCCTGTCACTCGGCCAGCAACATGGAATTCGCCGCTCCTTTTGGGACTGCTAAAAAAGGCAAGGCAGCCCAAGTGGAGGAGGTGCAGCCAATGGGGTCTGACCTGTCCAGTTGCTCGCTGTAAAATAGTCCATGGGGGTGGGTCGGACATGAGGATATGGAGTGTGTGAGTAAAAGAGGAGGAGAGGGGTGGTGGTGGTGACATTACTTAATGTTTCTATAGAATATACAAGAAAAGTCTGGTACTGTTTAAGCAGTACAGAGCGACAAGCATATATCCAATTGACTTCTGCTGAAGCATTGGGCCAATTTCGCAATAGTACAGATAGCGTATATATGTACCAACAAGTCTAGACTGAAAAGACTTGTTCCATTACTTTAGCTTGGAAATATTGAGTCTACAAGAATGGGTACTTTCTGAGAGCTTAAGTTTGATTTTAGATGCTTGATGCATTACTGAAAATAAATAAATTTAGTAAAAATTGGTATAGTCAAGTTTAGAGAAACATTACATGGTCACCATTGGAGACATGAAGCACCAGCTCAGTCTCTCATGATCGTTGGGTGGTGTTGGGTTAGAGCATCACAGCTTAAATTGTAAACAAATGAGGACAACAAGCTAGTTCTTGAAGCATGATTACAAATAGTTTGGCTCAAACTGCTGGATAAACATGTTTGTCAGATGTTTTTGCTTGTCTTAAAAAAAATAAAAATCTAGTTATGTGAAAAGCCAATTATGTGACCAAGTTGTGCTGTGTATAAGACAGAGATCAGAGCTCCAATGCAGGAGGAGTTAAAATGATGCTCATGCAGAAGCATCACATTGGCTGCAACACAATTCTTTTCAAGGCCTTGTGTTACTTCCTTCATCTCTGCGACAAAACAATGTGGTGTGTGTTAATGAGCAAGGCAACAAATAAACTTTACAGTAGCTCTAACAGCCAATGTATGAGAGAGGAAAGGGGAAGAGAGGGGGAGAGGTTGTCATACTGAGAAATCACAGCTAACCTCAACCCTTCATAGATACATGGGCTGTGGGAATTTGTCACAGACGTCTTAAAATAATCCAAAAAGCATAAAAACATCTGTAGTGTGTAGACACATCTATTAATATAAATATAACAGCAGCTGGAGACAGAAAAACATTGAAAAGAAAAAAGCTTTGAAATACTGTCTTTCAACTGATGTTCACTATGATTTTACTTATAAAACACTTTTTGGTTTGGGGAAATTCAGAGACATTTTTCTGTTCAGGTAAAAATTATATTAATTTCTACTGATTTCTAGTTTAAAAGGTGCACTAAGTATCTAATGGCGGAGGGTCTGCCACCATGTTCAATTAAGGTGGCACTGCTTTGCCTGAAATGTTCTAAAGTATTATTTTAAACTTGGCAGATGATGCCACCAGATCTGTGGCCACCCTACAAGATCTGTGGAGAGGCAAGCCCCTTCTCTCTAAAACTCCATGTTTTTCGTGGTATTTTGAGTAAAAAAAAACCCCAAAAAACTGGGAATGAATAAATGCAAAATAAAAGCATTCCAAGTTAAATACCATACTGTGGAACATTCTAGGCAAAGCAACGGGAACATAACCTGGCTCATGCCAGATTGATGTGTGTCACTCTGAATTGAGTTGTGTCTGGGATGGCTCTCGCTGAAAGCAAATCGGACAATGCAGAATGTCATGACGATTTTTTGAATCTGATTGGTCAAAGTGTCACAACAGCGAAACAAGACAAAAAAATATAACTTACCTTCTGCACGTTTATCACAAACAAAATGCTCCGTGCTGACGCTAAAATAGGCTGAAGTACTTCTGCGTCGCCATGTTTGTTTTTGTTCAATTGATCGCTTCGCCTTTGGCTTCCACAGAAACCTCAATGCTGCTTTGTGATTAGTGCGCCAAACGCCCGTCGGGCCCCGTCGCAGCAGCGGGGGCACGCAAGATGGATTTTTGTGACATTTGTGAGATCACAAACTCACGAGAATCCATCTTGCTGTGCAAGGTTAATGGGAACAAGCAGACCCTCAGATCCAGCAGATCCAGAAAAGACACAGTGCACCTTTAAACTCTCAAGACTATCCTACTTCTATACAGCAGTACAACTTCACAAAACTAATTGAAATCCTGGGTTCAGCTTTGGTCATGGTTTTGCTTCTGGCTCCCATTACCAAAACAGATGGAGGTATTATGTTGAGTTATATTTCTTATGATATTTTTGGACAATATATTCACTCAATAGATTCCCCTCAAAACCACAGCCTCAAAAGAAAGTAGACAGACACTTTTTCTACAAGAGACGACAGTTCACGCCAACACTAGTTTCACCAGACAACAACAAAAATCTGCAGTGATGGAAAACTGGACGGTCTCATGAAAACGTACAATTCCATAATGTATGTCAGGACATTTATATGCATTGTTAACAATAAAGACCAGTGCAAAAAGTATAGTTAAGTCTCCAATAATGGGTCCATCATTGTGGCCAAAGGGAATAGCAGCATGCAGAATTGTGAGGTGAATTCCCAGTTTAAACAATTTGCTGAATGTCTCTCCCCACTCTTCATCCACATTTCACACCACTTACTGTCCTGGCAAATAAAGCCTACCAAAAAACTCTTAACAACTGCATTTTGCATTTAAATTAATTGTACAAGTAAACTGGGTGAGTGTGCAGAGATGATTTAACTTTTCAACCTTTTGTGTAATTTTATAAGACCAGAAAATATTTCCATCTTTACAATCCAATAGACACAAAATATTAAACCTATAAGTAGTACGGCCAAAAGTCTGTCCATGGGCTTCAGAATGATGGAAAAAATTAGGTGCGTAGCCATAGCGATTAACAATTTAAAACAAAATATTACATCTTCTGAATTGGAAATAGTCCCCAGAATGCTACATATAACAGGAAGCTAAAACCCATGAATATTCTGCGGCAACATGTCCTACTTCCTACTCCTCCTTTTACAAATGTCCTTCACTCCCCCACAGTGAAACCAGGAGATGTTTAGACTAGTCCTGATGATGTACTCCTCTCTGAATACTGTCCAGACGCTACAGTCGTGTGAAGACGTACAAGCAGATCTAATGATAACTCTCCATCCACCTGTCAAATCCAAACAGGAGAGCTGCTAGGGCAAGAGGGACTATTTACTATCAGGGTTCAACATGAGGCTATGATGGAAAAACTTTACCAAACATGTTAAAATATGCTCCAAATTTAAATTACGCAGTCTAGCCTTGGTATCAGTCATCATGAATACTGTGGAATTATATGGTCAATTAGCAATGCAATATGTCTAATTTTAAGGTCATTTTGCACTCTTAATATGTATCTACACGCTGTGCTACTAAATCAGCCCAGAGACATCAGTGCTGGTGAAAGTTGGAATATGTTTTGGAAATAGTGGACACAAGTTAAGAAATACATATTATTTTAGTTTAGATTTT
>KN473767.1:0-23410 GCA_000787095.1 Periophthalmodon schlosseri
ATTACCCCTAGATTTCTAGCCTAATTTAAAAGCTTTAGAGAGAGAGACTGGAGGTGACTGCTAACACTTTCTCTATGTTTCTGTGGGCCAAAGTCTATGACTTCAGTCTGAGTTTAGCTGGAGAAAGTTTTGCCTCCACACACACTGATCTGTTGGATGCAGTGGCAGAGGGAATCCAAGCTGGAGAAAGTTTTGCCTCCACACACACTGATCTGTTGGATGCAGTGGCAGAGTGAATCCACTGGTCCATATTCACCTGCTGCCAGTGAGACATAGATCTGAGTGTCATCTGCATAGTTGTGGTAGGACACATTTTTGCTGCGTATCAAGTGGCCTAATGGCAACATGTAGTGATTGAACAAAAGGGGTTCCAGAATTGACCCCTGCGGCACCCCACAGGTCAGGGCCATTTTATCTGAGACCGTTTCCAATTTCAACAAAGTACTCCCTGTTTTCTAGATAGGACTTGAACCAGTTTAGTGCAGTCCCAGAAGCCTTATTTCTGCAATAAGATAGGTATGGGCCGCAAGTGTCTCCGCTGTCTAAAGTGAACCGTACTGCCTCATCTGAGAGGTACGAATCGGGCCCTGGAGGGTACTAGCTTCCAGAAGGGGTCAGCATGGTACGGATCGCTTTAGCTAAGGTGTGGCTACACAAGAAACAAGATGATTAGGCAACAAGAACACAGACTCAATGGGGCAAAAAGCAGATATAAACAGAAAATAATATCTCACCAAATGCGTATTTCCAGTGATGGTCAGTTTATATGTTGAGCTGATATGCATCGCAAAACAAAGCATGAATGCAACAGCTGTTTCCTATTTATCGATGCACAGCACTCGCGTAAAAAAGATCGATAATATAATATTTCCAGTGCATAATGCATCTAACATGAGCCAAACCCACTGCATTACATAAAGAGAAGTTAAAACGCAGCGTAGAGGCGCAGAGAAGTGAAATAAGTGCAGAAAAAACTGACGATAAACCAGAAATTGTTTTGTGCTTATGCTAGCTTCAGCCATGTCTCACAGTGCCACAAACTAAGCGTCTTTTTGTGAATCGCTGAGATTGGCTTTATGATTACAAATATGATTTTGATTTTATTTATAAAGAAAACTTTTGTAATGTTTGGGTGATGTCAGTGCCTCACATAGCAAAGCCCTGCCCCTGGAAACACAACTCCGCTGGAGGAAGCAACACCAAACAGACCGGCTCCAAGGCAGCCCCAAGCGAACCATGCCACTGGAAGAGAGGCTACAGTGTCCTTCTGCAGCGCTGCTGTGTATTGCTGCTTTGCAGGAACATTTTGAGCATTTGCTCATGTCTTTGTAGTTGCCACTGCTTCTGGAGCTCGATGACAGAACGCAGCATCTTATGTCGCTGTTGGTGCATGTTTATGAACTGAAGCATGACGAGCATAAACTCTTCATTGCTGCTTATTCCTTAGGTTTCTTCCCCTGGATATGCTGCTGGCTTGTCAGATAACTTGTTAAAAATGTAAATATGGTTTACTTAAAAGAAAATCATAACTAGACTGTTTTTACAGCACTGGAAGAGGTAAAATGATTAAAAAGCAAAGTAAAGAAGGAAGCAGCAGGAGCAAGTAAGGATTGCATCTGCACTCTTCAGCAGCCAGAAGTAGCAACTAGTAGACTTGCCTTCCATTTTGTTTACTTACAAAGTCACACTAAGTATAATGTATTTTATTATCATCTACAAACTCTAGTATAATTTACTTCTGGCTGGGACAGTTTCTGCATCTGCCTCGGTGGAGTTTGCTGGCGCCGCTACTGCTGCCTGTAAGTGGAGCTACGCAAAACCTGGAGTGGATCACTGGGAATGATGGACAGGATTAGGTAGGCATAGTATGAGAGACAATACGCGTTGGATTTCTATGAATATTGTCATTTCTTTTTTGCCGCAGCGGAACAGATTTGGTAAAGACGCGCATTTTGACGACAAAGTGATTAGCACTGCATAATTTGATTAACAGGGCGGAGGGCGCTCATTGCCAATATAATGGTAGAGGAAGGCTACTTTCAGATAAACAGTTTTGTCTGATTTTCAATAGTATAGACACCAGCAAGGAGCATTTATAATTTATATCTGAAAAAGATTTTACAGTTAAAGATGCACTATGTAACATTTCAGGTGGATGGTATGCCACCTGCTTGTCTCTGTGGAAATGCTTTTGCTTTGCCTGGAATGTTCCACTGTATCACATTAAAGCATCTATCTCCATGAGGACAAGTAAGTAGGTGACGCCATAAGGCCAAGTAAATCTGATCTGTGGAGATGCAACCTCACTCACAGTAAGAATGCAAGCTTTTCAAGGTATTTTTAGTAATAAAAACACCCGCAGTGACTTCATTCTAGATGTCATATTGTCGAACATTCCTGATAAACTAATGACATCTTCATGAAGACAAGCAGGTGAACACTTGACCAGAAAAGTTACGTAGAGCACCTTTAAAGTCTGCATAATGTTGTATTACGTTTCATTGTGCTGCTCATGACATCCTTTGAACGCTATTATTTTATTCACATTTAACAACATTTAAGTATTGACAGGGCTGGCCCAGCCTATAAGCGGGCTAAGCTGCTGCTTAGGGCCCCGAGGCCACTAGAGGGCCCCCAAGAGCCCATACATTTATATTGAAAATAATTATTGGAAAGTTTTTTCTGGAAACTAAATGGTGTTTAATGGTGTTTATACTAGTCTAAATATCCTTCTTAAATGATTAGACGTGTTTTATTTCCAGTAGCCAGGTATGTGCTGCCTGCATTTGTTTTTGAGTCGGGCATTGGTGTGGACGGCTACGTGTTTACACCGGTGTGAAGGACCCCCTTCCCCTCGAGGTGCGTTCTGGGTGCACTGAGGCAGCAGAGGTACATTTGAATGGGTGTTTTACAGACTAAAATACTTTAGTTAGTGTTAAGTTAAGTTTATCTAAAGTACGGGACAATGCATGAAGAGCCAAGAGGAAGATCGTTTTGGGGAAAGAGGGACTTTTCAGAAAGGACTCAAAATATGTCACCACTTTACACCATTGGACCTGCAGGATAAAACAGAAAGCTGGACGTGTATAATTATTCAGACAGGACACATCAGAGCGGCATGAGGACAGCAGGTGAGTCCGCTCATTACACTGGCTGTTTTTGGTTGTGGCTCATCCTTTTGTGATCTAAACCATCAGATGATGTGAGTGCAGCTAAAGCAGGTCACTGCTCCGGTTGTCAGGCAACGTTAATTATGGCAGAAACCTCTTTGTTACATCTGCTGGACGAAAGAACGACCGGTGAACGACTCCCGAATGTGTTGTGAATACTAATATAAGGATGCACCGATACCACGTTTTGCAAAACGAGTATGAGTACTTCATTTTGAGTGCTCGCCGATACCGTGTAAAGATACCGATTCCAGACATAATTTTTACTGGTGTTTGATTATAGTT
Organism: Periophthalmodon schlosseri; assembly: GCA_000787095.1. Classification (NCBI taxonomy): domain Eukaryota; kingdom Metazoa; phylum Chordata; class Actinopteri; order Gobiiformes; family Gobiidae; genus Periophthalmodon; species Periophthalmodon schlosseri. The sequence continues at coordinate 3,456 of KN473767.1, forward strand.
GTAAATCTAATTCATTTCAGGATTTTTATAGTATAGCCTACTTTTTCATCTTAGAATACTTATTTGAGGCTGTATTCAATTTCTACTGAAATCATTGTAGTTAGGTATAATTCAAATATAATTTATTTAGATAAGCACCTGGCTTTAATATTTACCACTTCGTCTTTGCAGCTGCACTAACTGCTAATGAGCTAATCGCTAACGAGCCACTGTTAGCAACAGTGAGTTTTGTCTTACTTTTACCACGGTCACACTTTGACCAATATGGACATGCTGTACCTCTTTTAAAAGCTCTGAACACGCTTTATTCAGTCGCTAAATTTCGTCAATTACAATAAGTTACAATGCATGCACAAGCAAGTAATTGCCAGCGCCACTTAGCAACGTTAGCATGCTACTATCGCAAACACAAGCACTGCACTGATATCCTCTGTGAACTATAAAAACCTTTAGCGTTCTAAATATTTGTATATATCATGTGACCATCACATATGATACAGCTGCGCTTAATGTGCAGAACAATTAATGTGCACCTTTATGGTCACCTCTGCGCACGTGCACCTCTGCGCATGTGCACCTTTATGGTCACCTCTGCGCAGTGCTCTGCTCAGAGCGATGAGAGATGAACTGTGAGCGTCAAACAAGAGGCAGCACAGCTACAGTGGTATTGTCAGCCCATTGACGAGTACGAGTACTGGCACCCGATACTGGTATCGGTATCTGTGCATCCCTACTCATTAATATGTGTATTTATGCAAAATCTCTGTTAATTTTGTATGCAAATTTATGTATCTAACTCAACTCTGCATTCAAAGCCTGACAATAAACATAAAAATAATGTGATCCTAAAATGCTCTCTTATTTAATGTTCAGTCCTTCCAAATTAGCTAATGATTATAAATCTGATGTTATGTCCAGGTTGTTTCTCTTATGCAACTCTTAACCTGGACCACTACTTTGTACTTCTTGAGTAATATGATTTTGAAGTAAGTGTTGCTTAAGTACATCTTTTGGCCACTCTATTCAATTCTGCATTTTATGACAAAGTTTGATTGATAAATGTAAGCCCCCTTTGTCAACTGGAACACATTAAAATGCCCTAGAAACCAAGAAAATTTTTTTTAAATTTTAAAATTTCTCTGGCAGACCCCCCTTACATGCTTTTATACGGTTATACTTGTGGCTATTGCTGTTGTGAGCCTCTAGAATGTTCAGTCTTTTTACAACTGGTTGTGACAATGTCTTAATTTGATCAAATATGAATATGTGGCACTGAAGTGGCGAGGGCCCCAATGGCAAATTCAGATTAGGGCCCCCTAAAGGCTAGAGCCGGTCCTGAGTATTGATTTGTGACTTACCTGACTTCTTTTCTCCCACCATCAGTTAATTCTCATCAGTTAACTACTAATGTCAATAATCTATTTCTACCAGAAGTGTGGTTATATGTATCATAGTCGTTTTTATTAGTAATTGTAGCTCTAAAGTTTAGTCCTTATGCCAAATTACTAGAAGCACCTGAATGCCTCATAACCCCCCGTTTGCACCTATTTGGTTCTTTGCCCTGCATGTAAACTGGGACAAGAGTGGTCTGGCAGGTTTTAGGAAAAGACTATTTGAATTTGGTTGTTAAGTGCACTCGGATTTCCCTGTGCATATAAACGCCGTGACTGTCAACTTTTGATAGCATATTTTCAATTTATAGCCATTTGAATTCTCTCTAATAAAATGTGAGACAGGCTGTCTGAACACTTGTGCAGCAACGTCAATGACACTTCAGGCAAAGCCTTCGGAAAGGTGCAAAGCAACGTCATGACACTTCAGGCAAAGCCTTCGGAAAGGTGCAATGTTTTCACAATCTGAATTTCTCACTAGTATTGACATAGCTGCACAGAATGAAATTTTCAGTCTGGCAAGTTAATAAGTTTGACAAACATGTGAAGTATGCCATCAATTAATTCACTGATCAGTGAATCCCACCATGTAAACTGAAACATGTTTTGTGCTTTGTCATTTCTTGCATTGCATTTGAATCTAAAGACACTGCGCAAGTAACAGGTGTTATCCTTAACCGTGCGATGCCAGGTGAGGTCTAATACAGACGCCACACAAATCATCTCTAAAAATGTTTCCTTGATGATGTTCAAGGCCTTTTAAGAGTTGCAGTCAGTATCACATGCTGATGCTCTAAAACGAATCAAATGGCATGAATAATGTGGAGTGGATTGTAGTGCTTTGAAGAACTCCTTATTCTAATTGTTGACTGTTGTGGCACTTAACTGTCGAGACTACCCCACTTTTTGCAAACAATAACAGCACGCACTTGGGCTGAAGCCACGATAACAAACTGTGCAAAACTGTGGATTGCTTGACATGGTGCTAAGTGATCAGTATATTAGCAGTGCAACATTTCAATTCCTTCTGCTTGTTGTGTTTACCCAAAAAATGTATTTAATCATTTAAACAATTTGCGCATTCCAAAATAAAGTGTTAATAAATGTTCTATAGCTCAATGTTGAACTCATAAATCTGCTCTAAAGGCTGCTCAGGGACAGCTCGAATGATGAGAGTGAATAACTAATTACAAGCACAAAAAGCAGAAATAAAGGCCAAGGTAACTATATCACTTAGTGGGTAATGTGGAGGGAGTCACGTGACAGGGCCATAAAGAGTGGGCAAGGACACTGAGTCCATTTGACTAGAGTGGTAAAAACGAGGAACATCATGCAGCAAAATGAATCATGGCACTGTTGAAAAAGCACACCGTAAATTGTATCAATAAGTTGACAATGTAATATTACACCCGGCCTCATGTTCTGTCTTTACGGTTTAATTTCTCTAAACACTGAGCCAATGCAATAACACAACTATTTAGATGTTCATTGTCTGGTGGCCTCTGGAGGCTATAAATATGTTGTGATTCACTCTCACTCATGCACATGCACATCAGGAAAACTGGATAACTAGCCTAGTCCAATTTAAACCGATTTTTCTAAATGCATGTAAACCTGGGACCTACAATTGAGGTGCTGTGAATCAAATCTCAAAGATCCCAATAACACATTTGGAGAATCTAATATGTAATTGGATGCCCACTGCATGTAACAGCACAGTCCGATTTACATTAGGCACAGACTAGGCGAGGCGTTCAAATGCATGAGTAAAAAACAGCTGCGGAAATTTTAGACATGTGTTTGGACGCGTACTCACTCATTTTAGATCAGCGGCAAAGCAGCAACGACAAACTACAGCCTCTGCACAAGCACCCACCGAGCACATGTGAAAACTACCGGAGCTTCAATGTAGCGTACAGGCTATATGTGCTGAAAATAAATGCTTAACTACTAATGCCAATAATAATCTATTTCTACCAGAAGTGTGGTTATATGTATCATAGTCGTTTTTATTAGTAATTGTAGCTCTAAAGTTTAGTCCTTATGCCAAATTACTAGAAGCACCTGAATGCCTCATAACCCCCCGTTTGCACCTATTTGGTTCTTTGCCCTGCATGTAAACTGGGACAAGAGTGGTCTGGCAGGTTTTAGGAAAAGACTATTTGAATTTGGTTGTTAAGTGCACTCGGATTTCCCTGTGCATATAAACGCTGTGACTGTCAACTTTTGATAGTATATTTTCAATTTATAGCCATTTGAATTCTCTCTAATAAAATGTGAGACAGGCTGTCTGAACACTTGTGCAGCAACGTCAATGACACTTCAGGCAAAGCCTTCGGAAAGGTGCAATGTTTTCTCAATTTGAATTTCTCACTAGTATTGACATAGCTGCACAGAATGAAATTTTCAGTCTGGCAAGTTAATGAGTTTGACAAACATGCAAATTATGCAGAGAAATAGAAAAATTTGACAGAATGAAGCGTTAAAAAAGTAAAGTAAATCTGAATTTCATTTTGCTAGTTGACGTTACCTGTAATCTCAGTCCAAGGGGTTTATACAGTTTCCATGTCAAGTCCAGCTACAAACAGCTGCAGTATAACAGTGAAAGTGCAGTGGGGCTCTCCATAGTGTGTATGTGTGTACGTGCGTGTGTGTGCGCTGTGTGTGTGTGTGTTCAGTGTGACAGAGAATCTGGCAGATCTGCACAGAGCTTTGACAGGCATTTAATGAGGAAGCTCTCCCAGGACACTGGCCCAATACATATACGCACTGCAGCACATTCACTCCAACATCCACAAGAAACAACCTATGTATGGCAGGGGAATTGCCTCAGACCAATTACACACTACTTACATTATACTTGCCTTGATTACATTAAGATTGCACTGTGATTAACTCAGATTAGGATGAGAAATAAAAGGCACATATCCCAGACCTAAGATTGTGCTCAGCACTTTGGACCCACTATAATATCCATCTTAAAATAGCCTGTATCCCTCACCTCAACAGGGACACAAGCCTACATTTAAGGGGCAGATTCGAATCTGGGCAAGCATTAGTTCCCCCCCTCGTTCTGAGTCAGAGTGATGGTGAAGGCTAATTTCCCTTTGCGTTTGGGCCAACAGGCTGTAGTTGCCTTGGCTGTGGCATTGACACGTATACCTGAGCCATGCTGCTACCTGTCTGCTGTGAAGCTAACTGGCGTGCTTAGGGAGGGGGTCCGATGACAACAAGGAGATGTGGGTCTGCAGCTATGCCATATGGAGCACAGACACATAATGAGCAACTACATCTGTTAACTTGTACTCAAAGGGCCAGCAGCACAAAATGGTTCAATAGCATCACAGCAATTTTATGTTGCGTCACGTACAGTGAGAGAAGAGCTCCATCAGTGCTGTTGAAGAACCAACATTTCTTACACGGTTCATTAGCATTGTCACACCAACTAATCCATTTTTGGCATATACAGGAATAACTGAAACTCAATGTCAGGTAGTACGAACATAACTACTGCACTAGTAATTTGCCATATAGTAATATACACAAACTACACAACACAAACGTTCCCTTCTATCAGCAATACGAAATAAGTGATTCAATATTTTATGATTTACTGTATTGTATACTTTTGTAAAAGCCAAAAGTTAGATCTGTCAACTGGACAAAAAGTTGTAGGAGTGAAGATGTTTCACTAATCACCCAAGCCTCTTCTTCAGTTCTGGTCAGATTGCTGGTGGACACTGCCTTATATCTATCTGAAGGGAGGAACTAACTACACTGAAACACCTACTGTTTACAGTTTCTGTATGTAGGCTAGGTCTATTGAACTACAATAAGTGTGCACTGTGCCTGAGTCATACTTAACGTATTCATACACCTCTTAGTGGGTGTTTTCACACCTACTGGCATCCTGGCTAGCTCTATTGTTCTCTTTGTTTCCTTTGTTTGCTTTGGATCTGAGGATGGAGTTATAGATGGGGTATAGATGATGTCTATGTCCCCCATTCCTGTTCAAGGAAGAATTGTTTTCCTAACAAAAATTGCTTCTTTAACTCCCCTCTCAAGTTCTCCAGTTCTTTTCTCTGGCTAAGATCTGTACCTCACTATCTTCAAAGGAGTGGTTAGTGGCTTTGAGTGGTTATACTTTTGATAGATAGATTGCACCTGGAATTTTTTTCTTACTTTTAACATAACAACTTGAATGCCTAAATGCATATCCCACCGACTGACAGACACCATTAAGGAATTTACGTCACATATTTGCAGTGTTGGGAATAATGTTGTTTAAGTATAACGGAGTTAGTAACTTTTACCAGTAACGAGTAATCTAACTAATGACTCTTTCCTCTGTTGTAACGCTGTTATAGTTACTAGCAGTTACTACTAGTTACTATGTAATGGGGAGCGTGTGAGTGTCAGCAGCAGTCACAGACTCTCGTCTCATTCAGAGGAGCTGCAAAGTTTTTCCTTTGTTTTGGGAAGTAAACAAGACCAAAATGAGGGATAAGAGACAGTGATTGGCTAAAAAAAGACATCGACTGTAAAGGTGACCAATCAGAAGTAGCTTTAGGCGGCCGTAAAGACTTTCCTGGTTTAGCGCTGACACGCGATATAGCCAGGTTATTCCAAGAGGAAATATGCAGCATACAAGTGGATTTTATGGATATACACTGTTATTGTTATTGTCAATGTTATTGGTACAAACAGACGACAACAGCGGGAGTGACACATGCGTTTGGAGTTTACAGAACGCTAAAAAGACGTCGGCGCGGCGATAGTGGACACAGCCGTCTCATGCTTTTTATTGTAAGTGCAGCTAATTTAATATCTGTTTGGAGGTTCACCTCTGGTTTTACAAGTGTATAAGCGCTGTGATTGTCATTGTTATGTTCTGATATCTGTGCGTATGGTAAATGCGCTGTTTGGCCAGAGTCACAGTTGTTGTGACTGTATAGTCTGTTTCAGTGCTTTTGAGCTCTGCGAAGGAGAATAGCTTATAACGGTGCATTTGGTGATTTGCAGGCCAAATAAGGCTGAATATAGCTTTTATTTTTGAGGATTTTTACTTTTACTTACTTTATCTGATAATTAGTTACTTTGATCACCCAGTAACACAGTTACCAACGCAATTACATTGGGGGAAAAGTAACGGGTAACTATAACTAATAACCTTTTTGAAGGATCTTGCCCAACACTGCATATTTGTGGTTATAAAATTATGCCTTGGCACCGTGTTTAAAACAAAATCGAAGCTGAGAAAATCTTCAAACTGTGAATTCAATCTGAGCTAATCAAATTGGGCACCAGTAGAACAGAGGGTATACTGCCTGGCATCTACTGCAGTTGAGAGAATTATGTTGGCCACTATGCATTAGAGAACAGATGCTGCTGCAGACACTGTCCATCAGTCAGCAAACCCAATGCCAAAGTGTGAATGGCAAAGTGGTCTTCTTGGCAGGGATGTGGTCAGAGATGGAACAGGGCAGGTGCTGGGCTATTTTGTCTACCTGATCCCCTTTCGAACTAAAAGGGTTACAGGGGATTTGGTGAGGGCAGCTGTTGACATTCACAAAAAGCACAGAAAACTCCCAAAGCTCATGGGAAATAGATGAGACAACACAGATGGAATGGGATAGGACTGCCTACTCCCTCCCACCTTGGGGCTTGGCCGTGCCCATGCAGCCAGATCGCTATTTGCGCTGGTAATGAGACTGTGGCCGCTCCCAGCGGTCAGCACTGAGGCAGGCCAGTGATAAAGATGAAGTGTGCGGCTGATCCCACGGTGCCTTTTAGGAGACTGGAACATTGACCACCAGATCTCTATCGCATTGATCAGTGCATTCACACAGAAAAAGTTCATTTTCTCACAAGAATTTTTCAGCATCCAGTAAAAAAGGCTAAAGAGAGCATTTTTCACAACGGCTATTATGCAGAAAAAGGAAACAACAAAAATGGAATTTCACGCCAATACATTAAGACAACATATGGTGGAGAGCCCAGTGTGAGACTGCTTGTGTTTATGAAGCATGAAAACACTTGTCTGTAGAGTTAGCTGTGAAATTCTAGAGGGACATGGACTGTTTTAATCTAACATTGTTCTTAATCCAGCTCTGGGACTCTTGCCAAATGTCGAATTACTCCCCACAAACAAAGAATACCTCAACTTTACACAGTCAAACTGGCAACAGCTCAGTCCACAAATTCTCCAAATCTGGCCTTTGCGCTGCACACAAGATTGGAGATGAAGGGAACGTAATGGCGGCTGATGAGTTTCTGTTCACAGTGAAATGAGCTGGAGGCATAGAGTTAATGTGCAGCTGGCATAGCAACATTAGCATCTCCCTCCTCACAACACTTTTAACTGTCATAATTGGCATGACTAAGCCAAGACAAAGGCAGACAGTGATATGGGACGCAGGCCTTTTACATACCCTTCATGACGACTATCAGCTAAATTGAAATCCATTTTGCTCACCGCTCACCTGGGAGTCACCGCGGTGCCTCACTTTCATCTCTGTGATCAAATCAAGAGCGTTTCCTGGAGACAAGATTTGGATATGCGCATGGGTGTTGAGCTGCTGCAGTCTTGACAAGAGCGATCAATAGTGCAGTGTGCCCAGGGTCAGTGAGGTGCACACAACAGCTGTGTGCCTCTAATTATGATCAGACAGAAGCAGTCCGGCACCTGGGCTCTGTTTGCTCTCAGTCTGAGGATATGTCCACAGAACGATAACAACCAAACAGACAGAGCAGCCATTTGACTACATATATGTGGGATCAGTACTTGACTTTATGTACATGTGTATAGCATTATGGGGAATTACAGAGAGTAAAAGGCAAAATGGGGTGGAAATGAAAAATCTAACAAGAATGTATTTAATCGCCCAAAAGAAATGTAAAAGGCAAAAGTAGCATATATAATGCTGCACTATGGATCAGAAATACTTATCAATAGTAGCAATAGCAGTAGCAGTAGTAGTAGTAGCAGCAGGCTAGTTCAGAAGACCTTGGTTTGGCTCGGACAAAAATGTGGTGACCGGCCAGGCATTATTTACAACATTTACAGTTGTGCAACTTGATAGTATTGAGTTCGGAGTTGTAGATGAACGAGAGTTCAACATGTTTTGAGAGTTCTTATTCCGAGTGCACGAGCCGCAACCAGTTCATATGATCCACAGACTAGAGTGGCATTCCGAGTAGTTATGAACATTTGATTCTAAATTTTCAGCAACAATGCCACTACAGTTAACCTGGAGAAAGGATTCCTATAGGCGCTTATTATAGATAAGCATTGGGTTTAATTAACAATGTGACATGACATACATTTAAGTTAACTTCATAGCATCTGGACCCAGCCCATTGCCCAGTCAGTCCATGATCTACAACTTATACACACCCAGCGTATCAGGGGCTGCGTCTTTGGAAATAGTTCATAAAACAAAAGTCAAAAGACAAAACAGCAGTCACGCCCACATCAGTGCCACAGCTCCACTGTTGCAGGCAGAGCAACCACAAATGACCTGAAACATACGAGCCTAGAGTGAAAACTGGGAGGGCATTACCCAAGACGCATGTCCCAATTTACCCGGTCACAGCCCTAGGGCGTCTTAGGCCAGTGAGTAGGGTGCCTGACGCAATGGTCTACTCTGTGTGAACCAGTGAACCATGAGGGTAAAACCAGATCATCTTCTCTGAAAGGCCTGCTATATTTCGCAACCTGAGAATGTAGCATCAAGGTAGTGATAATATTATGTTCATTGAGAATCTTCTGAAGGAGCTAGTCATAGTTCAGTTAACTGTTTCTAATTTAGTTGTAAAGCGGTACTGCTTAACACAGCCACAATTAAGAATAATCAATCCTTGATATCACAAGTGCAAAATGAGACAATAGAAATAAAATGTAGGCTGTCTTTAGAACTAAACATGTTGTTGTAAAAAGTACTTTTGGAGTTTCTTGCAACCCTGGGTTGCCTATCTCAAATTCATCAAACTTGAAGTAAATGCAGTATATCTGTACTGTACTTTATGCTTTTTAGGGTCATTATATCTGCAGTGCTTTGAAGCTTTAAGTTGGCTTATACTTGCTTCTGTTTTGGAGATAGTAAATATACAAAAAATATGCCAATTAAATTCTTGTTTCCAATCGACCCAATCTAACCAAACTTGTCTCTTCTCTTTCAGGGTTGCAAGAAACTCCAAAAGTACTTTTTACAACAACATGTCTAGCATATCCAGTACTAAAGACAGCCTACATTTTAGACTTGTAATGTCAAGGACTGATTGTTCTTAATTGTGGCTGTGGTAAGCAGTACCAGTTTAAAACTAAATGAACAGAAACAGCTGACTGAAGTATGACTAGCTGCTTCAGAGGATTCTCAATGAACGAAATATTATCACTACCTTAATGCCACATTCTCAGGGTGTGAAAGTCTCCAGGAGGCTTTTCAGAGAAGAAGGTCCGTGATCAGTGAGGACCATCATTTAGTTAATCTGCAATGGAAAATACAGCAATTACACAAACATGCAGCGTTTTTGAATTCATTAATCTTACGCAAATGGTTCACTAAACAAATAAAGAGTTCAAATTTGTTGCAAAGGAGAGTGGTGTTTAAATGAAATGTTAACTTGATGTATGTTGTGATAGTGTAGTAGTGCACACTTGGTCTCCTCCAATCACGCCTATGGCCACTTCCTATTTGGACGCGGCGGCTAGCAGGTTAGCTATCTCCATTTATATATACAGTCTATGGATCGGATACATATAAATGGGAACGAGTGCAGCTAGCACCAGCACCAGCTGACAGATCCGTGGACAATGCATTAGAGCAGAGCGCTAACATTAGCATGTAAGCTCCGAACAACAACAGCAAATTTCACACTAATGACAGCACTTTTTCACAAAGACAAGAGGCATCTAAAAAGGTTTGGCAACATAAGTTACTTTAGAGTACTTTTAGATAGTGTTGTTCTGATATTATTATTAGTATTTTTTTATTCAATACCAATACTCTGCCTTAGTGTACTCACCGATACCGCATAGTGTGAAGTACACTAAGGCTACTCAATTTCGTGGCAATAAAAGAGCAAAAAATAAATCTACTAAAATGCTATCTGTAAATAAAATCTACAAGAATCAATGAGATTTGAGATTGAGGACTAAAGTATTAGAGTCAAATGTATAATGGGCTTGATGAGGAGTTGTGCTGATTTAAGCACTTTTACTTTTCTACTTTGTCACTTTCTGCCACAGAGCCTGGATAAAAATAGCAGTGAGGCCTGTAAAAAGATGCTCATCCTCGGAACACATGGCTAACTATGCAGAGTAAACAAAGTCCATGTTAGTGTTGTTGTCAGGCTGCATTTTTGGTAACGTAGTTATTTTACTAAATTCAGGGTCCACACCAAATTCTAAATGAAGGTATCAAAGAGGTAACACAAATGTGTTTTCTGCCATTATTAGTGTTATTTAAGTGTCTGCAGAGCCTCCACAGTCTGCATTTAACCTTCTCTAAGCGTTAGTGTTTGCATTAGCCACAAACATCTACAGTGGCTGCTCGCATCTAGGGGTCCTCATTCTGGAAAATATAGAGTGGTATCGGATTGCTGATTTGGTCTGAGTCCTCACCGACAGTGATACTCGAAAAATGTACGGGATCAAAGCTTTTACTGATACCAGATTGGTATCAGTAAAAGTAAGGAACAACCTTACTTTTAGACAAAGAACAGTAACTTTCAGAGGGATAAGTGCCTACCTGCAGCAGCACAGCCCGGGGCCGACACAACACGACACAACAACAAGTGAATAGCAGCATGCAGCCATGTTTAAAAGAACTTGACGCACCAAGTCTCGTGATATGTGCGATAGTTAACAAAGAGACAGACCAGGGGCAGATAAATATTTGGGTTACACAAAACTGCAAGAACTGGTAGCAAGGAAGATGCTAAGCCAAAGGGACCTTGCCAAAGGCCAAACTGGTTGATTCAAGGACGAGAAATTAAGTAAAATTCAAATTGATGTAAAAATATGAATAAATAAGTTTAAGAAAATAGAAATCTGAATATTGTAGCTTAAATGTAGAACTGTAACACAACAAATTCAAAGATAATGCTAGGATCATACTCGTCATCCAGAAAATAATCTTTGGGAGAAATCAGTCTTAACACAAATTCTGTTCAGCTTCAAAAATATTATAGAAACATCTATGGCTTCAAAGAGAGTTTAAATCAGGCTGGAAATCTACATAAATTTGATTTTGAAACAAAAGAATGACTCATTGTTTGATGAATATGAAAACCATCACTGCAGATAACTGAATTTGAAGAGATCCCAAAATTAAAGTGAAAACTCTGTGTGACAGACTTGTCTTTTCTGGTAAAATCTCACCATAGCACCTCCCAATGGTTCTCAGTACCATTTGTACATAACTGATTGTATCATTATCCCAGTTTCACTGACTTGGCATTAAACTTCAATTAAGAACAATTCATTGAGGCAGTAAATAATAAAATGATGATAGCTTCCTAAATAAAAAGAAAGGGATTTTGTTTAAAAAGAGCATATTATGTCAAATCAACTTTTAGAGCTAATGACTCATGTGTGTTTGACTAATCCTGTATTGTCCTTGAGGCTTGCTTGAGTCCATGCAAAATTTGTATTTTCACCTACACCCTATCACTGACCACCTCTCTGTACTTTCTTGTGATTATTTAAAACAAAATCTGACCCTGAGTCATAGACATGGGGTTGAAAGTCTGTTGCTTGCTGAAATTCCACTATGAAGAGGCCTCTCAGTTCTGCAGGCAATGAACCTGTTTCTCCCATTAAGACGTTTTAAATCAATATCGTGGTTTACAAGGAACAAAATGTAAGATAGTGACCTGTGTATGTTATAGTTTAATACTAACTACTTCAATAATGTCTTTTCCCTATATGTCTCCTATATGTCTGTAAAAAGAAATGAAGTGATAGTACATTGACTTAGTACTTTTTGAAAACTTTCTTCCACCAAATGCAAGCCTATTACACTTATAAAGTCTAGTGCAGGCTCCTTATCAGTGACATTTGTAGCGTGCCGGTATTTGGCTCAGAGTTGACCTACCTGCTGCGGTTCAGTGTTTGGCAGAACTCTATCTGAAGTGACTACTGTATTAATACTCAGTGGTCAGAGTGGATTTGCAGGGTGAACTGCCTTATCAAGTCACAAAAAGCAATTCCACAGTGCGTATCGTGCTGAGGCGCTGGACAAGCTGCCCATTTAAATCGGCCCGTACATGTTGGATAAAAAAAACATGAATTGAAACCGGAATCAGTGGGAATATGAAGTGTGCTGGCCAACTCAGATCAATAGACACAAAAATCAATGGGTTAATTTCTTGTGAATGTGCGGCAGTAATGACGTAAATGAAGCAATAGAGGCGTGAAATCTTCTCCGGCAAAAGCACAAGGAGAGGTTTTCAAATTTGCTCAGCCTCTTATTCATGAGCAATCATCTGTGCATCGGCTTTGTCTGATGGCCCTGCTTAACAACCCCGGGTGTGTGGCCCTGCTGCACAACACAGGTGCACTTCATCTGCCTGTTAATAAAGTCATCTCCCAAGACACAAGCGACTCTTTTGGGCTTAACTGTTTTAGCATCACTTAACTGTCACTAGCCACATTGTGAAAAGGGCCATTGTTTAACCTGCAGTCTGCGCCTACTTTTTATCTCAGTGTAAAACAAATAAATGAGCAATTTCTTATTATCAAATTTCTTGCAGGTTCAGGCTGCACTGCTGACCCCCACCTATAGATATACTTGCATAGTTTGCCCAGCAGACCTTAAGCTCACACCTCAGTCGAACCTTCTGAAATGCACTTTGTAATCTCCGTACTCCTTAAAACCAGATGGTAGTGCAAGCCCAAAGCAAGCCCTGAACATCAGAGCTACCATTAATATTCATTGGTCTTCATGTTTGAATCATACCGGAGTGTTTACACCTGCTTTTGCCGACACAGGACGATAGCACATTTTATACTTTATAGGAGTGAGAGACCAGCTTTGGGGTAATAACTTGAGCGTGCACTGAGCATGTAAATGAAGCTAATGGCAGCTAAAAGCACAAGAATTCAAACTGAAATCATAATATCAAATTAAACTTTAATTGCTGACATTTACCCACATTTGCTGGGGTCTATTAGTTTAAATCTACGCCTTCATATGGAAATAAATGCTTTGCTTATTGGCAGCAAAGTTATTTTAAGCTGCTGTATTGATTATGTGTTGAGGATGAGAAAGCCTTGAAAATAGCCTTTTTGGACATATGCACCATCAGCTGCCTAAAATACACCACACAGGGCTAATATTATAGAGTAAATATTATAATATGGAGGATCACCCTCATTGTGGCACCTGTTAGTAGATTTGGAAATGAGCTAGACGTAAAAGCGAGAATTGAAATAGAGTGTTTGGTGTTTCAATTGTAAACTGTTGACCACAGCAGAGTCACTGGGAAAAGTGTGGGATAATTCAACAGACACTAACAAGAGAAGAAATGAGTGCTGGCTGTGATGAAAAGGTGTTACACTGTACCACAATTTGTTCTGGACGTGGCTTCAAGTTCTTATCAGATCAAACAACACAGAATCAACTATTGGCTATTGCTATGGAACATATCTGCCTGTCTGATTGGAATCTATAATAGAAGCTCCACTCTGCACTCCATATTTCTTATTAGGCGATATGACTGTCCTCGTATATAACCCTGACCTCAATCTGCAGACAAACTACTGACATGCACTTCACAGCAAAAGCCTTTTCCACTGGTAGAACCTCAGAGGGGCCGTGCTGGCTCCTCTGTCACCCATGTAAGCAGGCTCAGAGCAGCACTGGAACCCGGGGAGTGATTGATAGAGAGAGCTCCATGATGTGCTGATCGCCTAGTGGGCTCTGTCAGCCGCAATATTGCTGCTAGTGTCCCTGGCACCCAGGCATCTGCGCCATCTTCACACTGAGCTCGTACCCTCACACGCAGACACACACACAGCTATATGCATACAGGGACAGAGGAGCTGTTGCGTTTGGCTGTTCACACCACACTTTATAACATATGCACTGTCGCCACGGAATAAAAAGTTAGACTGCCTATGAATATAAAGTGAGGGCTCAACATATATACTACATTTTCACCTGGTGCCTTATTCATGACACCAGAGATGGACTTCTTTTTAATCAGTGAATGCCCTTATATAGTCGCTCAAAGCACACTATGTCTGTCAAATGTCACAAAACGTGCCTAGTTACAACACATTTTGAGAATACTGTAGGTTCACGAAAGAAAAAAAAAAATAAACACACGTGCACACAAAATGGCCCACATAAAACTTCCAATAACAACTTAAATGTAGTTAGAACCTTTTACAACATGTCATGACTTTACACATTAAAAGTGATTTTAAAAATCACTTTTATTAGTGATACATCTAAGCCAGAAAGACTGCTGCAAGTTTGAGATCCTGGCTGTATGGCATCTGGTGTAAAAAAAAAAGTGAAGTATTTGAGTTTTGTCTAGCATCTTAATCTAGTCTAATTGAATCTTACTCTGTTATTTGTTGTTATCCCCTATAGCTTGTTGGCATCATTCCTTACTTCCACCAATATTCCACCCACATACTTACAGCAAAATTACAGAATTCCCTTATTACAAACAAACTGATCAGTTGACTTTTCAGGCAGCATCATTACAAAATCACCAACAGGGACATGTGACATTTCTTCATTGTTGCCTAATCTCTGGATCTACTCAGACAATAGTGGATTTGATCTAATCTGACTTGAATAAATGTTAGACGGGCCACCTGCTCTCAATCAGCAGCCAATCCTCGTGCCCCTGCAGAGCACACTGTGAGGCGCGCTGCTCTCTTCTACGGCCCAGCACAAAATAAGAATCTCCATGTATTTCCCATAAGACTACTGACTGTCTTTACAGTGAACATAACGTGTGTGATTTAGAGGAATATAAGGCTTAGGGTTTGTGCATACTTCAACAAGCACAGCATACATTATTTAAAGTCTGATATGACCTCCACTGTCTCCCTGTTATTGTTCTACTGCTAATGCAATTTATTATTCTTTTCATAAGAGAATTACATATAGAATGACTCGGAGGTGAAACAATTATTGTCTGTAGAAACAAAGCTGTCATTAGCAGCAACACAAGGCTAGCTCTTTATATGCAACACAGACAAAGACTGAATCTATATAAAAACTTAACTGCTAATGACTTGACTTGGAACATAATATAATTAAAAATGAAAACTTTCCACTTACAGTCAGACCATTTTTCAATCTTCCATTCCTTTGCTCTACAATTAACACGTACGTTACATGTGGACTCAAGTGTGTGGTGCTGTGCGTTCTCCATGCTGGTCCTGTCAAGTACAGCGTGCTATACAGAGCATAGTAAAGCAGAGGCACATAAAAGCAGGGAGTGGGCAACAGACCAGAAACTTGAGTTCAAAACAGGTCAGAAGCAGTGGCTCCTTCATATCTGATGTGACTGTACTTCAAAGTAGCACCAGACAGAAGAATATCATCCATAGAAGCGACTGTCAGGTCTTAAATGCTGATATAAGGTTTTGGAGCACATGCTGGCACCATTCACCACTTCATAAACCTATCTGTGCTCTTTATGTGGTCCTAAAGACTAATGCACTGGTGTTATATGGTTAGCGTAAAGCAGTCCGAGCCGGCAGCCAATCTCTTAACAACAGGGAGTCCATGTGTCTGCAGGGAACACAGCAGCACCTCATTAGAGGAATGGGCAGGACACACCAAAGGACAGTCAGGGGCCAGGATGATAATAGGGCATGTTTTATATTCATGCTGATCAAACCAATCTGGAAATTTTGGCTGTGACAAAAATCTTCCTACATGATTGCAGGAACAAAGGGAAGGTTATATATTTTTATACAGGACAATGAAGTGTGTAGATTGTAGATGCACAATGACAGAATTTAGACAGCAGGATAGTGAGTGGAAAGGATGCTGCCTGGAGAGAGTGATATTGAATAAGCTTCCATAGTTTAAATAGGGCTGCTAGGATAAAAGCATGAGAAATGGTGAGAAGAGGCAAGAGGATGCAGTTGAAAAAAATCTAATATTTTATTTTCTAATAAATTACATTCATAAATGTTAGTTTTTGTTATCTGCAGAAAATGACAAGCCTTTTCTCGCAATTGGGTAATTTTGACATTTGTAACAGGAGATGAAATACAGTAGGGTTTGGACGATACAATATAGATGAAGGATAAACTCAATGTGTCCTGCACAGCATCTCTTTTAAAATATACAAGTACACTATACCCAAAGCAGAATTATTTTGCATCTTAATTCCATAAAACTTTGCATAATCAATTCATCACCAGTCCAGGATGCATGTGCATGCAGAGCAGGAGTGGGTAATGGTTTCACAACAATATTTCAAAGAGAACTGGGACTTTTAATGGGCAAAACAACCAAACTTATTCTTGGGTTATTGTTTATTTGCCATTAGGATCCCAAAGCAGCAAACACAAACTGCTCTCTGATAATGAGGGAATAGTGGAAATTAAATGTATCAGATCACTTTGAGCTTTGGAGCTTCCACAGTGGTGTCACTGGCTGGGTTTTTCATCATCGCTAACAAGTTGTGGTTTTCAATCCCCTTCAATCACCACAAAAGTCACAGAGCTGCTAATGAGCGACAGACATTGTTCCAGACTTTGTATTTGCTGTATTTGTGATGCGCAGTGACACTTACCTCCTTCTCGCCACAGATATTGCTGATGATGGAGTTGGAGGCCGGGCTGGCAGAGGGCCCCAGGACCGCCACTACACCTTTGGACATGATCTGGCACACTGCAGGGAGACACACAAACAACAGGCAGGTTAAAAGTCTATGGACCAAAGGCAGGTGTTAAACGTGTCAGTAGGGCTGTGCATCTATATCGCAATTTGAGTTGGTGCAATTATCAAATTGGAAAGGCTGCAATAGTTTAGACAATAGTTTAGATGTGAACAAACACATGTATGGGACAGCTGTATTAGTTTATCATCTCTCTCAAATGCTTCTGGAGTTGTAGACTCCTACTTTTTAAACAACTTTCAATGACAAACATGGGCAACATGTCAGAAGCAGGTCATGACCATAAGAGGATTGGATTATTTTTTTTGGTTGATGGTGGAAACCTGAATACTCAAGAGCTGAAGGACTGCAGTGCAGCAAGAGTGTGTGTTTCTTTTGTTGCCAAAAAGAGCAGCAGAAATGTGTCTAACTGTATTGATACTCAAGTTAGATTTTAATTAGAGCTTTAATTTCACACAATCTGACCAAAACATAGTTGGAAAACAACTATGTTTTCCTACTATTATTATTCATTTAAGTTCCACTGAAATATGAAAGAGTCCTGGCCCGAGAGGGAACCCTATAGACCTCCTGCACCCACGTGTCTAAATTTGACAGGGACGCCATATTTGCAGTGATGAATTAGTGGTAATGAATGGCACAAAGTCCACTTTTGGAGTTTTTTTGTCTTTAAACAAGATCGTAGACCATGATTTATCTCAAAACTAATCCAATTAAACATTAGTGACCCTTACCTGGCATGGGTGTGATTTTAAAGAGTATAGATCACATTAACTCTGCAATATCTGGACATCTGGTTTACTTCTCACCTTCTTATATCATCAAGGATCCCTAGAAATGTTTGTGAAAAATAGACTTTATTATAAATCCCTGTACCTATAACGTTTACTGATATTGATATAGTGAAATGGATTACACAGCGAAAACAAGATGTGCTCTAACTAATGTGCAGATGTTGTAGCCTGTTAGCAGCTAACTCACTCATGTCAATGTTATAAACACACAAAAAAACACAGATTTAACTTTAGTTTGTGATTTTTTTTAGAATGGACATTTCTAAGCAGTCAATTAACGTTAAGCAAATAAACAGTGTTTATAAAAACACATTTGGGATTGTTTCTCTTCAACTACTCTCTCTGCCTAATCAATAGACTACAATGTTCATGAATTGTTATGAGACTATGATTGAATCATTCAAATAAAACCAATTTAAAAAAAACAATATTGATGTAAAAATACATTCATAGCTTAATAAATGTACGGCTTGATTAGCTGCTAGCCTATTTAGCTGCAGAAATCCACCGCTGACGTCAATCTGGAGCTTTGTAAATCCGGTAAAAAGCTCAGGCTTTCTTCTACCCTTGATTATGTGTACATCCCGGTGCACCACAATAATCCACAATCTCTGAAATCTGTTAGTTTCTATGGTAATTCTCCACCACTATCCCTGCCAGTTTGGGGTTTGGAGGTGCATGCTCGGATTGCGTGATGACAACTGAATGGGAAACCAGAGCACCCGGAGGAAACCTACGCAGGCACAGGAAGAACATGCAAACTCCTTCTAGCTGTGCGATTAAAGCACTAACTGCTATGCCACCATGACGCATTTGTCTCTCTTTTTAATTTCTCTTTCAATGATAATATTTTAGAAAACCAATGCCCTTGTTTTCCCACCTCTGCCAAGTATAAACAAATCTCCATAGACTCTGGTCAGGCAGACGGTAATGAATGCACATGCTGAGTGTTCAGGACTGATAGCAGCCGGAGCCAGTGATTCATGTGTCTCTAGGGGAAACTGAACCTGCGTTTGGTGGTCAATTGCACAAGGCCAAACGCATTTGTTTCTCTGTAATATGCTTCATATATTGCATACAAAAGTCCTATGGCCCCTGATGATGAGAGTTGAAAATAGCTTGAGGGAAGACAGTGATGCTATTACAATAGATGTAAGTGTATAGCGACAGGAGCCACAAGTGAACGACAAACCAAAAATGGCACCGATAGTGAGAAACAATATCTTGAGGCCTAAAACATAAAATCCATTTCAACATTTGCACATAAATGCCACAGCATATCCAAAAGAGACACTGGCATCTCCTCCTGTTGTGTTTGACTTTTACGAGGGCTGATTTACCGCTTTTCCTTGGGGAGAAGAATCCAAGTTTTGGTCTGAAAAATTTCTACAAATGATTTTTACAGTGTTTGTGTAGAGGCCATAAACTTTAATCTGGCGTCTAATTAAACTTCTTCACTCGATGACGTGAGGGCTCCTTGTGTATGTGTACAGAGTGGGCTTGTGTCATACTAATTTGCTGTTTGATTATTGAAGCAAATCCAGTGTATTAACCCTCCACTTCTGTGAAAAAGCAAAGGGGATCCATTTTGCAGTCTGTGTAGTGAATCCAGAGGCAGTGAATCGAATGATTAATAAGTAATCCCTGAGCTCCCCATGGGGCTTGTCAGACACAGACACACTGACATCAAACACAAACATTTACAGTACATGTGCTCCCTTTACTAGATTATAAACGTGAACGCTTTCCTCTTGCCTGCGGATCAACTTTCTTCCATTTTGTGCTTTCCTCCTCCACAGTGTTTACATGGACTTGTCCTATAACCAGCAAACAGAGAGTGCTCCTCCAGTGAAATTATGACCGTAGAGTCAGTAGGTCAGCTACGTCT